>JBAMYA010000020.1:4735514-4750892 GCA_037176975.1 Arrhamphus sclerolepis
CACGAATCTAAACTGTGTAAAATTACACTTGTGTTGTCTCACAGATGTGTTGGCTGGACTTGATCTAGCAAGTACAACGTAACATGACTAAATAATTAGTTGATTTAAAGCTCATATATCCCTAATGATGCATTTTGCATTTGAAAAAAGCAAAAAGGAACAAAAAAGAATAAAATAAAAAAGCAAACAAAAAATTTAGAATATTATAGCACTGATAATAGCTTCTGTCTGGCTTTGTTTGATGACTGAGTTTCTGACTGTCAGAAAAATAGTACAATGTTATGGACAAATTTCACAGAATAGCAATAATAAAAATATAAACATTAGCAACAGTCTTATGTGACACACAAAAAAAAATGTCTCAGTATTCATTTCATCCCAAACCAAATTACATTAGATTGTGAGAGGGAAAATAAGAATCACAAAAAGGTGAAAAGTGCTATTTACTCTAAGAACATTTCTGGAAAAAGGAAGTCCAAGTGAGGTGGACACGGTTTATTTTTATTCACTCAGAGAAAACATGATGAGCCAACAACAAAAGAGGAACAAGAGAACGGCAGACCACATACAACACATGACTGACAGACAATGAAAAAGTGAAAAGGGAAGGTTTTATAATGGGTGTACTGGTAAAACCTGGGTCAAATCATTGGGCTAATTCATTAACACATGCACAATATCTGAAAATGACATAAACTGAATTTAGCTTATTTGTAGTCTATCTAATCTGAACTATCACAGACAAAGAACAAAGGCTGAAAAACAAAAACAAAGTAATGTGGGATTCATCACCCACTTTTAACCCAGAGTTTATACCACACACCATAAGGGTAAAAGAAAATTTAAAAAAATGTAGAAGAAGAGGAGAAAGAACAAGGTGGGAGAATTGTTTCTGGAAAACAGAGAGTGGAATGTATGGTTTGGTTACCTTTAATCTGGTTGCTCTCCATATTGCCATCTTGCATTTTACCTATGATGAAGACATATAGTACAATAACAACAAAAATAACGAAGGCAGACAAGTCAACAAGTCGGCACAGACAGTGAAGACCAAAGATTACAAATAGGGAGACAGGAAAATGACTTTTAATACAACATCTTTGTGACAGTCACATAGAAAAGGCTTGTGGTACGCAAGTGTTTTTTTTTTTTGTTTGTTTGTTTTTGCATCAGTTAGCTACAGCCACTCACAAATAGCTAAAACAACAAAAGCTAACTGCAGTTTGCTGAGTTACCTGTTATTAAATTTGAAGAATCTAAACTTTTATAGCTCTTATCTTTTTAAATTATTATTATTATTTGTATTTGCATTAGAAAATAATCAGGTAATGAAAATATTAATTTAAAATTTTTGATTAAAACAAAATAATAAATGTGACAAAACGGCATGATTAACATCAAACTTCACACTTTTCATTGTCTTGTTCTATTTGGAGATCAATAGTTTCTACAAATGTTATCAACAATTTAAGAAGGATTTAGAGATTTTCAAATGAGACAAACAGTAGATAAAGCATTACACTGAAACACTGACACATAGGGAGTGTACACCATAAAATCACACATACAAAAAACATTAACAAAAGACATCATGCATAAGAGGTAAGTTCAGGAACCACATGCAAGATCACACACTCAAAGGGAAGCAGATTGGAGATGTGAGCAACACATAGAGAGAAAGAGCGCCTGAAGGCAAAACCTCCCACATGACAGAATTACATAAGAACAATTGGCGGGATATTGATAACTAAGCTGTAGGAAAATTAATATATAAATCTGTTGAAGTCAGCTCAAAAGGTGTAAACAACTTGCGTGTAGTCTAATATAACTATTAAAAACACTGTTAGAAGCAGATGAAGTAGATAATATTATGGAATATAGAAATTATTCAGGTACAGCTGAGAACCGGCAAACTGGAGCAGGGTGATTTTATTACCAGTTCCATATTAGCCTGTTCCCTAGAGTTCCAATAATGCTGAAAATGACAAATTGCTTTGTTCCAGCATGGGACAGGACAAGGTCATCATTACACTCTAAATTATGGCCTTCCAGTCTTGAGTACAAACACTTTGGGGATGCTCTCCAAGGACGCAAAGACGAGAGAGGACCCAGCGCAATAATGAAAGAAGTTAATCTTTCTGCATCTTGTCCAGCTAAAACAGAAACGGAGGGTTTGAACTAACTGATCTCAGAGGACATCCAACAAAAAGTTATGGCCGTACATTAGGATTTTGCCTCCACATATATTCTAATGAGCAATATCAACTCAGGGGTCAGAAATGGAATAGCTACTTATACAATAACAAATTCTAAATATCGAGAGGCTTATCAGTTTAACTCTTCACTATGAATCGACAGAATGTTACAGTTTTAATTGATTTAGTGTTAAACCTACAGCAAACATTCCATGACAGAACCACACATAGACAATATAACGGAATTACAAGACAAGAACAAGAAACACAAGACTAATCTCCACAACTAACACTGGCATGCACTGACAGCATGGATATAAACCAACTGAGGGCAAAAGTTAACAGAAAGTGTGCACCCATGGTAGGAGGCAGTCGGAAAAGGAAGAGGAAATAGGATTCAAAAGTCACAACAAAAACAGGTCAGAGATCAGGCGTTTTGTCAACCTACCATTAATTAGGCTGGCACTGCCAGGGGCATTAATGCTTGCAGCCCCATCCGTGGCTATAGTTGCAATGGGGTGGATAGGGGGATGGGAGCAGTCTAGCCAGTAGCAATGAAGGACAAACATGAATGAACAAAAAGACACACGCACGCCCCAACAAACACGCCCAGTCACGTGCACATACAAGACAGTGAACAGAAATAACATGGTTATAGCACATTAAAGAGATTCAGCATTTTATGTAGACTGTATGTAAACACTGTCTGAGTGTGGACTATACAATACGTATTTAGAAATGAAACTAATGTTCTAAAGCTAGCCAGTGAAATCTAATGGAAGTAAAGTGACAGGCAATGTCAATTTAAAAAAAACAACAACGACAACAACAAAAAAAAAACAAGTGTAACAGTAAATAAACATGAAACATGAAATCTAAATAATAATGTGTGGAAAAATATGTGGAAAACATCATAACAGGTATTTAAAAGGAGCTACAATAAAAAACAAGTCTAATGTCAGATTCCTTCAGATGCCCCTTTGCTTCAAGTGTTGAGTGAATTATCAAAGATGTAGCATCTATGGTGAGTAATAATAAATAATAGCAATAAATAATAGCAATACTTTATGTTTAGATGATGAATGTTCATATTTTTCTTTAGTTTGTCATGTTTTGAAGTTTATTAAAACCATGTTATTCATGTAAAATCGTTCAGCATCAAAAATAATATTTATTGCTGCATAGCCAGTGCAAAAATAAGATTTCCAGTGCAAAATAAGCAAAACATTCCAATAATTCCAAGAAAACACTACACATACTGTATTCTAACCAGTCAATTGAAGGTGCAAGTGAACTGCAATGCTGTATGTAAGAGAGGGTGTTAAATCTTTTATTAACTGCAATTATAATACTTTTTAATCTGAAGTGAAGGTATGTGTGGACAACAATGGCGGTTGGTGAGGTGTACAATCAATGACACAATGCAAATGTACTATTTTTTAATATTAACTCGTGTAAATTCCTAGCTGCAAAACTATGAAAATAACACATTTTGACGAAAGCTGCAGCTTTAAATCAACAATCACAACTTCTACAATTTCCACTGGTATTCTGAATGAAGAAAACAAGCTACTAAAGGGAAAAAAGTCTTGGCTACAGACTAATAGGTTGTGGATTTAACATCGTAAAGAAGCTTCGGGTGTCTCCCCTCTACTGCTGCTACATGTGCTGTGCACCTGCGTGGCCTGAGCTATCATGTCCATGTCATTATTTTGCAGCAGAGCAATGCCATGAGTGTGAGAGCCTGTTGATGCATGACTGATGCTGGATATGAGCTAGTTAGCCTGCTGTAGTGAGAGGGGGTTATGCACTGTAAAATATGTAATCTGTCAACACTTAAAAAGACACAGTTTTGTGACGATGAAGCTTCTCTTTTTAAGTTAGGAATTACAGTTGTGTAAGGGTGCTTGGCTTAAGGCTAATCAGTGATTTACTTGGAATCACTAGGGATAAATGATCGAAAGGATCAAGTACAATTCCAAGGTGATACTCTACCTGTGTTCTGGTGTCCGTCTTCCACTGCCCCTCCTTCGAGGCGATTTTGGAACAATAAGAGAGTAAGGACAATGATGCACCTTAACCCACAGAACCTGGATACTGCAGCTCACAACTGAACCACCAATAATCATCTCATACACTATTTGTACACATTCAGTTTAGTGTCAGGTGGTGTATCACACACACCTACAAAAGGTTCATAGAGATTAACCCAGACTTAACAGTTGGACATTTGTTTATTTTTAAGTTTATTGTTCAAAATTCCTCAGATAATCAGGACAGTGAAAAACATTGACATTAAACAATGAGCAACACATACTGTCAACACATAAGGTCATGAAATGACAAAAGTTTTCAAGGGTATGTTGCTGAGCAACACTGACAAAATACAAAAAAAAAGGTATATAAATAAAAACAAGCAAAAAAGATAAACCCCTGTATGATCAAAAGAAAATGGAGCATGAATGAAAGCTATTTAAGGATATAGTGATCTTACCTTTCTTCTCCTTCTTCTCCTCTTCCTCTACACCAGCCCCCAGCAGGGTGAAGATAATTCCAGTCTGAGAGTTAACACCGACAGCAGTCACCACCATGCGTCCTGACCCCTCCATCACATGGGTCCCTGGAAAGATTATAGTGCAATTGTGACAAGATATTGAAGACAGTTGTTTTTTTTTCTGCTCTTACATTTACAGTGGTCTCCATTCTACTTCCACGTTAACACCAGAAATCCTAGGCTATTTTTGAAACTGCATCATCAACACAAACTTGCTTAAATTCAGTCAGTATGAGCTAAACTAACTAACCAGCCTTGTAGTTTATTGATTTAAAAGGAACAAAACAAACAAACTTAAATGCAGTTAGTCCTTGTCCTCGTTACCAAGACAGACTGAAGTTTGAAAAACTACATAATATATGACTATCTCATGGTGCAATAATTCATTGACATTTACACTACTGAATCTGTTCTAAACATCATCAGTTCCAGGTCTCCAAAATCTGATCCACCATGAATGACGAGCAACAAATTATAGCAAATGATGCCCACTAATTACGTTCTACAGTTAAAAAGTATAAAAATACTCATGCATGACCTTGTTTACAAAATTTTATTTTCTGCAATATAATCTTTAAACTGATTTAGTTTACATTATTATAATTAATGACATGTTTTTAAACAATATATATATACACAGAAGATCTTTAACCTTTTGGAGAATATGAGGCTTATTAACATACAGAGCAAAAAGCCACACAGCTTATTATACAGAAGAAATCAGATTAACTCACATTTCTGTTATCTGTGGTTTTCTTATTTATTTATTTCTAAGAAATCTACAGTTGCAGTAGTGAACAAAATTCTAAATGGTACTGTTGTGGAAACTTAGATGCTGACCGCATATTTGCAGTTTAGTAACTATAATGAACAAACTTGTGAGTTTGTTCTATGGAAACAGCATTTTTTTTAAATTTTGTAAGCTACATAAAGGACTTTCATGTTAAGATGAATAAATAATAGAATTCAATTTTCAGCATTAAAACGATAGAGACTGACATGAACAAAATAAATAAAATTAGCAAATGAATAAACAACATACCAGACAAGAGCATGGGGTCCTTGTCTGCAGCCTTCTTGACGTGGTCAGACTCTCCAGTAAGTGACGACTCATCAATCTTCAGGTCATTACCCTGAATCAACACTCCATCAGCAGGAAGCAGATCACCTGCAATATTACAAATAGCTGATTTCCTATCTGCAATTACTGATTTTCAGATTCCCAGCAAATGCTTAGTATAACCATTGCAGTGTATTTGTAGTACAAGATGGAGAGAAAGAGCATTTATTTTTCTATCTATGTGTCTGAGCAGATGATTCATTTCTCAAGTCTCTTAAAGATATTTGATTGAACATAAAAATAAAAAAATAAAATAAAAAAAACTTTTATATAATTTTGGAAATGAGGTGGAAGTCTATTTTCAGCTTCCTCAAGCATGGAAATTATTTAAAAAGAACAATGATTTAATCAGTTGAGGCCGTCAGTGGTCATGAACTGACCAACCAAACCTTATTTGAAAGTGCGATGTATTCAAGTCTTTAGTCAAGATTCAGAAAGGAAAATGCTTTAGTCTTATGTCATACCTACCGTATTTGATCTGTGCAATGTCCCCTACCACGATGTCAGACACAGGTAGCTGAATGACCTGGCTGCCACGGACCACCTGGAATTTTTGCTCCTGCTCAATGCGGCTCTGCAGCCCTCGGAACTGCTTCTCTTTCGACCAGTCGTTGAAGGCTGTCACCAGCACAACACACACTACGGACAACAGGATGGCAGCACCCTCAATCCAGCCGGCATCTGCTTCACCTTCATCCTCCACTCCACCTGCTGCCGCACCACATACTGCCCAATGCAGAAAAGACAAAAATGATGTATGCATTTCACATTACAAAGCATGCTTATTTTTGTACACGAGCAAACACTCTGAATTACACATGGCCTATTCTGCTCACATTTTAAACTTGATATCAGTTGAAAAATCATGCAGGAGTTTAAAGTATAGTTTTCACTTGTGCAGAGTACAAACATAAAGAAAAATAATATAAAGAGTTGTGACCTACCAACCACTAACTACCTTTAAGACACCCTTTTCAGCACAGAGATGAATCAGTACCCTGCTTATTCCGATGCATACACACCTATCTTATAGATAAATAGATGCTGCTTGCTGCCACCATTACTGAGAGCACTTCCCACCTCTACCTCAGTAGCATTATGTAAGGTCTGAATTTAGCTTCCCTTTTGAGAGAAAATTGTTTCTGCCCACACCGTGCTGAGTTGAGTGTCATGTAAGACAGCCAAGGTCAGAGTCTAGAAACCAAATATTAAAGCCTTTCAGTAATAATGTATTCTATGTTGGCTGACTGAAATTCATATGTGCAGCGTCTCTGCCTATGTACATTGTGTGCAATATAAAAGAAAGACCTGAAATGTAATTAACTCTGCCTTGAATGCCCCAAAAAGAATTTAGGCCACCTCCTCTCTTCATTCATATGCCTTACTTGAAATGAGGCTCTGCACTCTGCTTGCTGAGCAGTGACAGTCTGGAATAAATTGGGGAATGAAACAAGCCACCTCATGTAAAACTCTTGCAGTCATTGTGCTCCAGACTCCTAGTTTGCTGACTTCAAAAGCCAACAGTGTAGCATAATGCTACTATATAACAGCTGCAACTCTTGAGGGCCTCGCAAAACCACTGTTATTTGGACCTAGTGGTAAGGTATCATAAATCAATAGTATGTAACCACAGTCAGCGACAGAACACACCCCTACCCTCTGTGTCTAAGGTTCTCTGTCAGAGACCTGGGAGCATGCGGCTTAGAAAGGCGGCTATTTCGAGTCAAAGGTTGGTTTATGAATTGATTAATGTATGACTTAGGTCAAATGTTTTGGCTTTCTTTCTACAACCTTCTCTGCTGAAACTTTAGCCCATTCCTTCGGACAGAATGAGGAGAGAACTTCAAACACACTGCTTCCTTTCATCACTAAAAAAAATTGAAGATAAAATTAAAATTGAAAAAAATAAAATAAAATAAAAAAATCAACCAAGCTATTGGAAGAAAATTGTGGACCTCGCCAAGTCTCGTTCCTCCCGGTGTACAATTTCCAGATGCCTGCAGGTGCCACATGCTGATGTAAGGCGGACAAGAGCCCTTAATCACTTTCAGCAGTTCTGTCAGGAGGAATGAGTCAACTTTCCAGCAAACTTGTGAGAAACATGTGAAAGAAAACCCAAAATGTTTGACTCTAAATGCTAGGTAATGCTACCAAATGCGGACATGCACAATTGTGACTTGGAAGAAAGTCATAAAAAATGTCCTCTTTCCTTATTCTGGCATTGAGCAAATAGAAATAATTTTGGTAACTGGAAACAAACTGGGCAAGTTGTCGTATTAGCACTGACTAGCTCCTCTTCAGTGCTATTCAGTCTAATGGGGGAGCTGGAGCATAGCTGCTGGGGGAGAAGCCAGATCACCAGTCCATTACTGGGCCACAAAGAGATAAATAAACTACCACGCAGGCTCACAACCATTGCTATGAACAATTCAGAATAAATTGTCAACCAAAATGAATGTTTTTGGACTGTGGGAGGAAGATAGAGGACCAGGAGAAAACTCAATCAAAGATCATTGATTCATGACATTTTGCTTGTTTTTCTAAAAACAAAACAAAGCAAATAAAAATAGTAAATTATATAGGTAAGATATTTTCTTAATTTCAAATTGAATGGATTAATTATTTCTTGCTTGGTCATTGTACTAAAAGGGAAAATAATTTATGATCCTAAACACCACACCTTTTATTTAGCATAAACTATGTGTCCATCAGGAAAAAACTCCTCTGGAGACAAGACAGCAAGAAAATTACCTTAATTCTGATGGGAGGAAATATCGCCTTTGCAAGTTTCTAGTGTCATTAAATAATACAGTAATTTGGTATCGAAGAAGACGTTAAGTCTTCTTCAATACAGAATGTTGTATAATTTTTTAATTTTTTAAATTAGACATGGCTGGCATGGCTACCGTGAGAAGAAAAACAAAAGTTTTGCATCAAAAGAAAAAAAAGTATCAATCAGAAGTCCACTTACCAGTGGGTGACGACATGTTTGCTTTTATGTCAATTAATAGTATTTTTCTACAGGATTTGCTTTGTTGTATGTTATGTGGGCTTAATACAGACACAATTAGGAGCCTACTCATTCAACTGTAGCCAGTCTGTTTCATGCGTAAATGAGAATTAATTCATCCCACCAGTTTCTATTTCTGAACTGAGCTCTTTCTGCATGTGTGTCTTAGTAGGTAGAGTTAAACCAAGGCATCAAAAAGCAGCTCTGTAAGACCGCTGGAACAGGATTCCCATATGCAGGGGTCCTGCAGGGGTCCTGCAGTCCTCCTGCAACGGTTGCAGGTTCAACTCCCAGACTGCAACTCTATGCCTTTCCTACTCTCTTTCTGCCCTGGTTTTACAACTGCATACTGACAGTAAAAGTCACTATAGCCAAAAAAAAAAAGGTGCATTGTAACTCACAGATGTTTCAGAACATATATTTAGAGAAAAATGTACTGTTTTAAAACAAACGTCTAATGAGTTTTTGTTTTAAAAGAAAACCTCACAACAAATCAATCCAAGTCATCAATACAATTCTCCATTTTGATCATTTTGTTTCCTATTGTTACTTGGCATCAATTATTCTCATATTTCTGTAATCTTATGTTTAATCCCTACAACACACAAACTTATCTCCATTTAATATTTTTCTGAAGGAGATTCAAATTGTTATGCATTTATGTCTTTATATTCATTCAGCTATTCTCAATGATTTATGACCACAGTAGTATTTCTGCATTTATTAAATAAAAAAGAAGCATAGTTACTCTTGAAGATAAAAAGTGAAATAAATGCTGATTTATGCATCTGAAGATGAACACAGTTCTCTGACTTTTTGGTCTTAGTGCTTTGGAGAGCTCATAAATGAAGCAAACTGAAAACACAGAGAAATAAAGATCACATATAAAAGTTCGATTCATTAATGATCAAGTTCCAATTATCAGATCACACAATTATATGGTAAAGTGCCCTACCACCATACTGAAGTTATTGATTACAGCAAATGATTACAAATGTGTTAAATTCAATATAATCTAATGAACTTAAAACATCATAATGACACTGGTGATTACTTGTAGAGTCTCTAGTATTTCCAGGTTCGCAAAAGTTTTTAAACCTCTTAAAATGATGACTGGACCCTTCGGCAGGAAAAATGACTTCCATTACAGTGATAACGTTAGAAGTGATGAGTGATGCTGCTGACTCAGCACCTCTTTATGGTCTCTGTCTTCATTTCCTGTTTCACGGCTCACAAAGCTGATGTATGGGCCCTGGGAGCTCAAGGTTATTTCTTTACTCAACACTTCATTAACCTTCCCAGTACGTTTCTTATGCACATTTAACACAGTCATAATTTGCACAAATGAACATGCACACACAAAAATTAGCCCTGTGCTTGATGAGTCACTTGACCTCATGATGGAGATCACAAACAAAGTGTGACCTGCCTCACCAGATAAAGCATGTGTGCACACATGTGGCTGTAAGTGTCTCAGTGAATGCCAGCAGTGTCACTGGAAGTGATGTCAATGGGCCACTGCAGTTGTAACCCTCTGGTGTTTTCTGCAATAGTTAGCGTACCAGAGACTATTTTATGAGTGTGTGCATCTAAGTATGTTTGTGCAGCTGCCTTAGGAAAATAAAAGAAATGACTATTAAATGAAGACACTGGAGCTGTTTCACTCACCCTCTCCGCTGCTTTCTCCAGGAGGGTGGTAGAAGGAGAGGCCCAGGGAGATGAGGGCAGCGATCTCCAAGATTATGAGGGTGACATCCTGCAAAGCCTCCCATACCAACTGCAGAAAGGTTTTTGGCTTTTTTGGAGGTATGAGGTTTTTACCAAATGTGTCTTTTCTCTTGTCCAGGTCAGTTTGCACACCAGCAAGACCTGAAATGGGAGCACATAAGAAGAGAAGATATATTAAATGTCATTAAACTAAAATCAAATGACAGCAGGTTTATATGGGTACAGTCAATTTCAGCATGTGGGGGTCATTCAAGTTTAATTGACAGCACAAACACTCTAAATAAGTGCGATCTCAATCATTTTGATTTCCCATTTGATTCAAGAGAATTCACTGTATGAATCTCTACAAAGACACATTTAAATGATCAACTGAAAAGCAAATTAAACCAATATTTGCTTTCCCTCTTCAAGTTACTCAGATTTCAAAAATGCTCAACTCCAGCAATTTGCAATTCATCTTCCCTCTTGATTTTCTGCTGCAGTCATTCTTCTTTGCATACATTCACACTCTCAAACTACACACAAGCCACCTCTAATTACCAGTTTGAGTCATGGTGGGCTACAGATCTGCATTCCCTTACATAATCCTGCTCAAGGGACCTTGTGCTTTGACCTCATCCACCTCCTCATACACTGTGAACAATTGTACATAACTATCTTTAGCTCTTTCATGTGAAGAGCTTTATGCTGGCTTGAGCCACAATTTACTTTTAGAATACGGTCCTAGGAATTATTTTTATACATTCAAGTTCAAATCATATTAAATGCACAGCTTTGGCTTAAAGCAGTGCTTGAATTTTGCAGTAAAGAAGATTTAAAATGACAAAACTTAGTGTATCACAAAGAAAAACCATTGTACATGACTGGCAATTGAGCCTTGAGTCAATTGTTGTGCAATTAATTGAATATTGCATGGGTATAAATGTACACAAGATTCACAGTTAGACTAAACATTTGTTAGTACCACAATAAATAGTACATATCAACCTAAATTACCTTTTTAACCCAGTAGTTCAGTTTTTACTTGTGAATTTTGCAGAGTAATATTGCATTTTTCTTGATCTTGCTCAAAAAGATGAGGTTGTCTATTTTAATTACCGTTAGCCATTGTAAAAAGTAAACTCTGTATGATGATTGGCTGAGAGACCGAAGCAGTGACAACAGAAAGGTTCTAGGAATGCACATTTAAATATGTGATGAGTGTTAACACATGAAGAAAAGATCAGAGATCTCAATCATAAGCATTTCATAACAGAGGAAAACAGAGGAAAACAGGGCCTGAAAGTTGCACACATCACTTTCTACACAATGATTGTGATCTACAAATTATTATTATTATTTTTTTTTTTTAAAAGCAGATGGTGAGGTGGCGTATGGAACCGGCGTTCATCTCATATATGTAAATTCAATCATATCAGACTTGTAGAGCTGTGTAAGCTTAAACAGCAAAGCCTGCAGCATCATAAATGTGTTCCATTGTGAGCTATTACTATTCAATAAACACTCAAAATACCATCATACTTCCATATACAGATTATATACTTGAGCCTGGGAAGCACTCTTTGATGCATTAATTGTGAAAAGGTCTGTAGCAATCAGTGTAATTGCTGTGTAAACATAAACACGGCTGTGCTGCACGATGGATGCGAGGGTACTCCTGGAGGATTGCACAGATGGATCAAAATGGGACCACCAAGATTTCCTGGACCCTGATGATGACTGGCTAACACATCAGTGCTCTTGTTTTTTTGTTATTGTTTTTTAAATGAATAAATAAATAACGATCAGTGCTGTTGGATCTATGTGCTGAACTAGTTTGAGTGTTAAACTGACCGACCCGCCAGCACTGCACCACCCAGCTGCATGTAAGTTATTGGATTTCTGGCAACCAGCTCTTTTAAATATGTTTGATATGATAACAATGCATAATGGTAAATTGGACAGCAAGTCGGCATATCCAGTTTCTTTACAGTGTGGGAGAACAACACTAAAAGACAATTTACAACAATGTTCAGTTTCACAAATGTAATTGGTGCAGTTGAGTGTAGTCACATCACTTTTAATAGGCTCCAAGTGAAGACAAATTCAGTGGCATGATGTTCTGGCTTAACACAGAGTACAGACAGGTAGGCACATGCGCATGATGGCTGGCAGCAGCTGATTCATATGCAGAAAGCCTCCATGAAGAGTCTTTGTGTTGACCATTTTTGGTAGAATGTGTATGTGTTGATGGCAGAATATGCAGAAAATTCATCTGCGAAAACTTCAAAGTGGACTGTGAGTTATGAAAGGAAACTGGAAATCTGCATACACACAGTTTTAAATCAGTACACATGCCTTTTTTGGCTTTTGGGCATATGTAAACTTTTAGTATGGATCCTACTCACAGTTTTATAAATGAGCACCCAAATCTTTAAATCCCGACAAGAAGTGAAAACATACACACACACACAAAAAAACAAACAAACAAAAAACTCACCACAGCATATTAGTTGGAGATTCATTCAGACAGAAATTTAATGACATGTCCAATGAGCAGTTTGGGATGAATGTGCCTATTGTTACAGGCCTATTCTGTAGCTTTTAAATGCATTCATTTCATACGTTCATTTATTAAATTAGTCATTACACTGTGATGTTTGGAATGTTTGCAGAACATTTTGTCTTGTGTGAAAATGCTTCAGGCTGTGCATTTTTTAATGGAATTTTAAATTTTATATATATATTTTTTCCCAGGAGCTTGAATCAAAACCTCATAAGGCAAAAATGAAGTCTGTTTTATTTTATATCCGATAGCATTCTTCCCTGACATGGTGGACCTAAAATCATATTTTATATTAAATAGATTTTTTTTTTTTTTTTTTGCAGCTATGGCATGAGTCTGCATCACTGTAACATAACAAATCAACGGAGGTAGCAAGTGCAGCATGTGCAGTAGCTGTATTTAGTAAACATAAATAAAAGATAAAAGTTCAAGCTGCATTTTTCTACCCGGCTGCATTTCGGTGCTGGATCATTATCTGGTTGCTGAGCAAACACATAACCGCGGAGTGTATTTACTGAAGCTCTCTCTGTCTCTCTCCTTAACAACCACACGCATTATCACAGCATTATGTCATGCTTGATGCGTCACTGTGTCTCCCAGGAGTAGCCCTGGATTGCACCTGATAACAGTGCTGGTGCATGACAATGCCTCCCATCTGACTGCATGTGGCTGGTGTGGTGATTTAAGATGTGCAGAAGAAAAAACTGAGAGAAAAAATATATATACTTATATAAAAAGAAAATGATAGAGATGAAAGCAAGAGAAAGTGAGGACATAAGAATAGAAACTTGCATAATAAAAGCTGCTACATCAGAGAATACCCTGGTTACAAATACATCAGTCTATAAAAAGCTGAATTAACCATTCTCTTTTAATTGCCTCTGTGAGAAAACCTAGCATGTTTTCTAATTGATATATAGCATCCTTTCTTGTATCACACATATAGACACACACACACGCAGAGACACATACGCACACATAACTGTGAGGGAATGCACAAGTACCGATGTCTGTATATTAAATACACATATATATAATATCATGCAGTTTCTGCAGGGCCCCAACCATATTATTAGTTTTCTATAGTACACATCAAATATTGCTTTCAGTTGCATTTTCATTCTCACCAACTCCATTCAAACCACAAACATTTATACTAATCCTCAAGTACTCAATTCTGGATTCTGTCTGGAGGCACAGTAATGTTCACAGCAGGAAAAACACAGAAATACAATGGTGATAATGATGATTATGTTTTTCTCCTTTTTTGCATGAAAGCAAGTGTAACTTAAATGATCAATAATGTGGTGTTAAATGAGAATGTAACATACAACTCTCTCAAATCTAGATATTGTTATGCAACTATTAGCATGTTTTTGTCTCCTCTTCCCCACTGTCCCGAAGTGCTCTTCCAAGATTCATGTCTAGTAATGCACTGATCTGTCATCACAATCTGTTTCAACAAATGCTACAATGGTACTTTAACATCATGTTTTCAAATAGGAAAAAAAAAAAAAAAGAAAATCATGCTTTTATAAATCCATAAGGACCTGGGTAAATGGGATCTTTTTCAGTTAGAGGGAGTATGATGGCATATTTTAACAGTTGCCCTTTTTTGTCAGTGTCTAAAAATAGATCTCCATGGAAACACTATGCATCCCACTCGGTGAACGGAAATACCCATGACTCTGAGCCGTGGAGAATGTGTGAATATGTAAGTAAGTGCATTTTCTGTGCAAGAGGATGGGTGTATGTGCACCAATGTCTTTCCTTTTTCCCATTTTTTTTCTCCATTTTATTTTATTTCATTTTTGCAAAGAAAGCTTACAAAGATTATAAATCTATGATGACCTCTAAATGTCCTTGAACAGCAGAATCCCTCACAGTGATGCAGGAGAAAATCATATCTGAAAAAAGAAGAACTCACCATTGCATTTTTAAAGCATCTCATTGACTTTTTTTTTTTTTTAAACTATTTCCCACCTCTCATATTTGTAGTACAGCATACTGAAAATGTCATCATGTTAACATCATCCACAGGAGAATAATCATCTTCACAACATTACAAAATATTGATGATTTTTTTTTTTTTTTCTGCAGCAAATCAATACTCTCAACATGGATTCTCAGCTTTTGCCATTAAAATGAAAAAGAAGCGGGGTACTTAGAAGGAAGACAGAGAGGAATGAAGTGTGTCTCAGAAAAAAAAGAAAAAATCATCGATCG
>JBAMYA010000020.1:4759963-4778141 GCA_037176975.1 Arrhamphus sclerolepis
AGAAAATAAATAACTGCAATTTCACTTTCTTCACAAATGCATTTTTCTCTTTTCCCGAATGTGCTTCAGAGGAACCCATTATTATTTAATTTTGTTATCTTACTTAAAAATAAAGCAAAACAAATTCTCTCATCCCTTCCTTTATGGGGCTTCTGATTTTTCCTTTTCACATAAAAGACAAATCCTGTTGCTTACACATGAAAACATATAAATCTGACCTTCAGCTTTGTTCATATTGTTTTATACATCTGGTAGTCCTTTACGTGGGTCAAATTAAAATTTTCTATTTTATTTTTTTTCTCACCTTCTGTGCCTTTTGCACTGATAAGCCAAACTACACAGCATCTGACCACTTGTCTAGTGAACACGTTTGCATATATAAATCATGACGGGTCCAATACTTCCTGAGGCTTTTCCATCTTCTGGTATCTAAAGGCATCTTTTATCTCTAAGAGGTCTTTCGGATGTTACAGTACCCTGATTTCCAAGTGCCAAAGCCCACATTCATGTTATTGTGTCCATTAATAGTTTTTCCAGTGATATGTGTTATGAAGATCATCTTCACTTCTTGCCACGGAAAATCAAGTCCTGGCCTTGTGTTGTGTGCATGATACACATCTTTACGATAGCCAGTGTGTGTGCAGCATTGCCTTCTTTTATAGTACCTTTTTGCAAAAGCGTTCTCAATCTGCCAATCAAGCATAAAAAGGCACATATTCCTCTACCTTTATGCCATTGGACTTAGATGCAGATGGCTTAACTTTAACTTTAAAAGAAAGAAACAAATGTTATGGATTTCTTTTCTTCAGTAAGTGTGATTTTAAAGTTAGCTGCTTCGTGCTCTTGAGAAATGTAACACTGTATATGATTAAAGATTCAAGACAGTCTCTGTTTTGGTTCCCCTGAAAGGGAAATTGTCTCTGTCTGTTTCGACAGCACCAGTAACATCCTTGTACTGCCCCACAGCAGAAGAAAAAAAGAGAGAGGTCAACCCAAAAAAGAAAGATGGGGGAAAAAGCTGACTTAAGGAGAAATAAACCAGATTTAACCCTGAAATCTGCATATCCAGCTGGTCATTTCTATTCATACCCTTGATTCACACAAGCAAATTCAGTTTCGGATAATTCAGAGGGCAACAACTGGGTGCAGGTGCTTTATACTAGAGGAACCTGGGACAGTGAGTCATCTGTCTGGTATTAATTATTTCTTGTTCAAGTTATTGTTATTTTGTTACAGCATGATTTCATAAAGGTTGTTTATGAAGAAAAGCATTTCTGTGTTAAGTTTTCTGTTTGAGCTAATTGATAGTTTCAGATCTGTAGTCTACTCATGCTTTAAAAACATACCTCTTTTTTTAAATGGTAAAGTGACAGCTGCACACGCTTTTTCATGCCTGTGTAGAAATTTTTACTGTGTAAGGAAGACCAAAAGCCAGTAGTTTGTAATATGATTAGATTAATAGACAAAGGCTGCTACAAAAGAAAAAAAAAAAACAAAAACAAAACAAGGCAGAGCATTATATAATGTACACTGCTCAGAATACTGATATATTGACTTATCTATAAACCCTAGCTGCCTCTGAAACACTTAAGCCCTTTATGTCCAGAAGTCTACTTTATGAGACTTTGGAGGATTGCATATTTTAATAGTTATGATCGTGAAGTATGAAATTTGCCATGTCTACAGTTATGACCACTTACCTTCTGTGTCTGTAAGGGCTCAGCTAAGCAATTGCGTCTCTTTAGGGCTTGAAAAATAATAGCGACACATATGAAGAAGTGCAGGGGAGGCTTCTCATTTATTTGGCCTTAAAGGAATAAACATATTTCTGTAATATAGTGACTCTGATGCAGTAATTAAAAAGTCAACTGAAAGCAATGCTCTTAAAACATCTTTTCCTCATATATCTTGCATTATTTTAATAGTGGTCTTCTCTAAGAGAATTGCAAACATACCAAAACAAGACAAATTCAGCAGTGCCTCAGTCACACTATGATGTTACCATTTATCATGTCTAAAAGCTTTTATTTATTTATGTTGATACATGTCTTAGTACAGATGTACTCTTGGGATCAAGTGACAACCATCCCACTTCTGGACTGAAGCTCGTGCAGCAAGTTTGTTTTGTTGTAGCTCCTCAATTGACCACTAGGTGCTGTCTTCAGAACAAGGGAAATCCCCATTGACCCCCATGCTAAAAGTGTCAACTTTGCAACAGAAATAAATGTATTTACAGCCTAGTAGGAAAATTGGTTTTGGTCTCTATCGTTAGATTTTACAACCATGACAACTGTACAGGGCATGAATTTTCTTGAACTGCATCAGATAATTTTATATTAAGCAATAAAACTGACCAATCAGATACCCGGACGTCATTTAACATGCTTGACGCAGAGCTAGTCATTGGCTCTGCTGTTGGCTTTGACTGCTTTGTCCTCCCTCTTTGCAACACGGTGATTCAAGGAAAGATGGGCTTCAAGGTTTCTTTGTACAAATCCATGGGTCACGTGACCAGATGGTTTGTCCAGAGTTATTATACAGTCAATGATTGGGATATCTGTATATTACTATGGACACCTGTCTGTCTTTACACATCTGTCTGTCTTGTTTTCAGCAAGTGTATTTTCAGATCATATCTAAAGGACATGAAGTTTCAATGTTTTAATCTCAGAAATTAGTTTCATTATTGTCAGATAAACTAGACCCACTGCTGTACTCAACAGACACTAATCAAACTCTCACATGAAAGTCTAATCATCTGATTACACTTCACAACAGGTCCTAGAGGAAACATTCACATGCCATCAATATTTCTCGTCATAAGCAATAAATTTTTTTGTGTGACGCTGACTTAAATACGGAGGAAAAAAAAGAAAAAAACAGACACTGAATATTTTGTGATGTTTTGAGCACCAATCAAGGTCCGCTACCAGACCAGGACTCTCTATAGGCTGGTAGACTCCAAAGGAAGGCCAGTTGTATCGCTGCTGACCCCACCCATCTGGGATACCAACTGTTTGTACCGCTGCCGTCCAGGAAAAGGTACAGGTTCATAAACACCAAAACCACCAGGATGAGAGACAGCGTCTTCCCAAGAGCTGTGATAGCTGTGAAAGGGGTCCACCCCCTCCCCTCTGCTCCCCCCTGCCCCCCTGCTGACTCACTCACAGACTCCTGGTCCCCATCTCCCCACCCCCCTGCAGACTCACTCACACACCCACTCGCTGCACCTCCAAGACTGCTAAAGACTCTGCACTAACGGACCAACTGCACTTCATACTGTTTCTGTAAACGTTCATGCTGCTCTGTCTCTCAGTGCAATAATTCTCACATTCTTAACCATTCGAGTGCAGTACTACAAGTGCAATATTAACATTCTTCGCAATCTGTACATATATGTTCACATCTACAATTACATATATAATCTTGTACAATATAATCTTGTATATATCTTGTGCATTTACTATTTACTGTTGCTATTTACTATTTATTCACTTTTTATTTTTTTCATGCCTTCATTTTTTATGCCCTTACTTTTCTTCTGACCAAGAGCCCAACTGCAATTTTGTTATGTCCCTGAAACATAATGACAATTAAAATTTTTGAATCTTGAATATTGAATAATTATTAATATTGAATCTTCTTACAAATACTGACTATGTACTTTTTTTAATGTGGCTGTATATACTGCATTTTCAACGGTGGTTTGGTTACTGTTCTGCTTAAATGATTTCTGGTGGTAATTCTGGCACCTTTAAGCAACACACCAAGGAGTTTGTTGTTTTTTTTTTTGTTATATTCACTCATGTTTGTTGTTTAAAATTGTTTATTTTAAGGTTGATTTATGTTCTATAAAGCATGTATTAACTAACCCATTATTTACAAGTTTTCTCTAAAAAACAGAATCTAACGAGACCAATACCCTCCCAAAAATCCCAAACTGCTCTGACAGGTTAGTTTCAGAGGGCTGGTGAGACATGACCCATTATACTCCATAGTTCTACTGAAATTAAAAATTTAACAGAAGCATGTGACTGGACTTGTACGAATGACTTTTAGAATCAAATTGAGAGTCTAACTTGATTTTGATTTGATGCAGACTCAAAGACATCAGATGTAGCTGCACCACTCTGACTATGCATTTCTTTCTTAGCTAAACCTTCTTAATATTACATGCCGAGTGTTACTGCAGTGATTGAATGCTGTGACACAATACTGCTTCAGTCTGCCTCAAGGTCATTGCTGCCACACTGCAGGGAAACACCTGTGTGTGAGGTGGCATCTACATATTGCATCTATCCACAGTGTGGTTTTGTTTCTTCACAGAGCAAAATGGCTGTGTATCATTTATAATCTGTCCACCGAGAGCCCACTCTCTCTCCCATCCCCATTGCCTACTATTTCATTCCCTCATTTTTTTCCTACCATTTCCAGCCTTTTTATAGAGTCACAGGGGAGAGGAGGAGAGTTGAGGGCAGACACAAGAGGGGAAGAGAGGAAAAGCAGAGGAGTTGCAGAACAGGAGAAATTGTCCTTATTAAAGAGACAGCAGCTCCATTTGAAAGATCTCTTTTGGGACAGAGATTAAATAGACTGCGTCAGAGGGGAATGTGCTTGAGGTGCTGTTACTGGAGAATGTGAATAGTATGATCATCAGGAAGGGACGGATGAGGAAGGGGAGCAAGAAGGAGAGGTAGGATGATGGCTAAATATTCGCAAAGAATGGAAGACAAGGGAAAACAGGGTTAACAACAGAAAAGGGAAATGTGTGGGAATGCCAGAGAATACTGATTGAAAGGGGATGTTATTTCACAGTGGGGTATAAAAAAGATTAGAAAGAAAATTAAGAGAAAATGGGTGTAAATGAATGCGAGTGAGAAAGACAGTAGATTGTGTGGTAGTGCAGGTGGTGGCAAGTGAACGCTGCAGTGATCAAGAGAAAGCGGGATTAGGATTAGGGTTAGGATGAAGACAAACAGAAGAAATAAACAAAAGAAGAAAAAAGAAGATTACACACTCACAAATGCATGTTTTGCACAGCTGTCCATTTTAGAACACTGCAATAACTGTGTAAGGCCTATCACACACAATTAGTTTTTTTTAACTAATACTAACATTAAACTAATCATAATCAGGACTCCAGAAATGATATTCTGCCTCATTAGGATCTGGCTTTGATTCCCACAAGGGCTACTGTTCCCAACAAAAAAAAAATGATCTAACAAAATCAAGAACACACATGCAGCTCAGATCCTAAACATGATTGTAAGAGAATTAAAAAAAAAAAGATTTTACAGACTTAAGAAGTGCAGGAATGTGTGCGAATGGGTGAATGTGAACAGATGTCATGTATATGTTTGTGTGTGGAAGGATTCTGCCTCTAGTAATAGTAAGTGTATGCTTGAAAATCACATACTGATAAATATGTCAGGTTTTCACCTTCAGAGTAGTGTGTTCATACACCGACCATCAACTACTGAATACAATAAGAAACACAAGCAGTGATGCAGTATATGACAATTATTGGCTTAATAATGGTTCATCTAAAGGCAACCTGGGAATATTTCCCCTCTGGGATTGTTCTAAGATGAAACGATCACTTACATTTCTCTAATAATCTTCTTTTTCTTAACTAATCAAAATCTACTGAGATAAATATGCTTAAAAGAAGTGAATTGAAGTGATTTTTTTGTCTACATTTCCATAAATTCCGATTAACTAATGTAAGTCAAGTTCAAGCCATCTGTCAAGTTCAAATGAAAAGGATGTGCTACTTTCCCAGCATTTTTAGATGACTAACTTAGTAAAAGAAGTCAGAGTAGGAAAGAGAGATAATGAAGGTTATAGATGTAGAGCAAGTCTATTTAGGCTACACTGAACACTGGCCCACTGGGATACCAGCGACCGACCAGTACACTGAAATAGAAATGGGAGCAGAGTAGACAGAAGAGGGATGGAAGAAGAGGTAAGATTTCATAAGTAGAGAAGGATGGGGAGCAGAAGTAGATGAGGGCCAGGTGGAAAGGCTGATGAGGAGAGGTCCTGGGGGGAGTGAGGGGGAACAATGGAGAAACAGGTAGGTAGGAGGGAGAAACAATTTGAGTATAGACATCTATGACTGAGTTATTTGCTTCTTTGCACAGTTATTCAAAACCGCTTTTACATTCTTACAAAGTGCAAAAGTCAGTGATTGTTGGCTTAGCATGGCACCTGCAGTAAACTGGGGGAAAAGATTGTCATTTATAATGCGATATTTCTCATCTAAGAGCTGTAATCGTTTATTTTCTAAAGCATAAAGGAAAGTTATACATCAAATGGGATGCAAAAAGTCATTTTGAATCTGTACTCAAAGTTACTTTTTCTTCTCAATCAGCTCATAAACTGCACACTAAAACATGAGAGCAATATTGTTTGTGTTTGGCTAAAAACTATCATTATTATTATCTTTTTTATAAAATTAGGCACTCATTTTAGGTACAGACTTTATAAAGTAGTCTGATGAGTCAGAATTTACTGAAAGCAAAGCAATACTGGGAACAGTGAGGTGACTATGAATGTGAAGATGGATCATTATGCATTCAAAATAAAACTGTACACCCATAAATATTTAAATCCAAAAGTGAAGGCACTGGCAACTGCCTACGAAAGAGCAAGACCAGGCGTAATAAAACAAACTTTGATCAAAATTGCTGATTATTAAGCCAGAAGTTTACATTCAGTCTAGAAAAAGACAAACTTTTTTTTTTCTCCATGTCTGACACTAAAGTTGAGGAAACTTCTCCTGTTGTAAAAATTCAATCTTAAGTTATTTAATCAGTTACTTTTTTCCATATTATGTAGAATTGCCATTATACTGTTTAAATTTCCTAAAATATTTTAGGTGGATCCTCTGACATAGAAGCAGGTTTGGCCCATTGGTCCTAACAGGACAGAAGAGTCAAGTTTGTGTGCCCTCGTGCTCATAGATGCATTTTCAGTGTCGCCCAGAAATATTCTATAGGATTGAGGTCTGGCCTTTGTGATGAATACTCAGATACCTTTACTTGTTTGTTCTTAAGTCACTTTGCAACTAAGTTGGGATCTTTACAATTTGGAAGACATATCCACGCCCCAGCTTTAATTTCGAGTTGATGTCTTAAGCTGCTGCAGTATATCCATGTAAGCTTCTTTCTGTATGACAAATCTAGTTTGTGAAGTGCATCAGTCCCTTATTAGCAAAGTGACTCCACAACATGAAACTGCCATCCCCATACTTCATGGCTGGGATGGCGCTCTGAGGCCTGCAAGCTTCCCTACTTTTTCTACGAACATAACAATAATTGTTATGACCAAATCATTTAATTTAGTCTCATAAGACCAAAGGACACTTCTTTGTCTCCACGTGCAGCTGTAATCTGCAACCTGACTTCATGAGTGTGGTTTTGGAGCATTGTTTAGTTTTTTTGTTTTTTTGACTTTTTACAAATCAATGAAACACTGAAATCCTAACTGACTATAAATAGGAAACCTGTCTTTACCATAGAAATAGTGGAAAAGAAGATGCTTTGTTTCTGATTTTAGACTGTATGGAAACTTCAGCTTATATCTGCAGTTGCATATCTTTTGATCAACTGAAAATCTTATATCCACACTTGAACAACGTTCCCATATTCATTTATATTTATACTTTCAAAGTCATGCAAGCCTGAAAAACGAGGTGGAGATTGAAATATTATCGAGCTGCAGGCAGCACCATAATTTTTTCATGCTATTCCAATGATTAGATGTAGGGTTGCAGTGCAGTTAAGGTGAGTGTCTGTTTGGACAGATGTAAAACTGTCCCCGGAGGAAGCAGAGAGGTGATGTTGAGGGAGATTTGTAGGTGCTGGTGGACGTGTATGAATGAGTAAGGACTCAAATCAGGAAAACCGAAGGCTGAAAAGATGTCGAGAGATGAAGGTAATAAGATAGTAAGGACACTGAAGTAAGTTGTATTGATAAAGTAAAGGGGGGAAAAAGTCACCTAGAAATATATGATCAGTAAAAAAAGATAAATTTCATGACTAGTGACATTATATGGTCTGATGAACCACATAAACACTGTAGTTTGTTCACATGGTGTTCGACACATAACTATAACACCCCTTATTGCAAAGGTCTGCATAAGGACCCCCCTTAATATCTTGCTCAAAAACTATTAGTACTTTAAGCACTTCCTTTTCATCCTTTTCATCGTGGGACAGCCATACCCCTAAAGATTTCCCAAGTCCTTGTTCCCTATACTCAGAAGGATCTTTCAGTGTACTGGGGCTCTTGGTTGTCTCCTGAGAAAATAGCTGCACCATCAGCAACAAACAATAGTCTTATCTTTTATCTGACTAGGAGGGGGGTCATATGCCGTCCTCTTCTTGGAAACTAAGATGTCGCTTACTTTCCATGCTAAGAATGACTCACATCACCTGGTGGCTGCTTGACAGAAAGGTTAGCTCAGTTGTCTACAGGGTGACACATGTGTAACTATATCCTAGGTGCAGGTACACAGTACAAGGAATGAGTTTACTTAGCAAAGTGCAGAGTAAGAAGTAGGAAATACTGCATTCTGCACTAAATGCAGCCATTCAATGTGTTGTTTCTCAGTAGCCACTATATGCAAAATTCATGCCTACGTTATGGGTCATGAATTTTCTATTGTCGCATAAATAGTAAATGCTTTTCTTGTTAGATTAATTAATGACCTCTCTCAAACATCTCAGTGTTAACCTTTGCATCCTTTTTTCAACACTGTATAATGTGGGTTCATGCATTTGCAGGGTAACAATGCATTTATCTCGCATAATGCACCACAGCTATCGTGACCTGTTAGTATCACATGAAAGGATGGATGTATGCTGCTGAGGCCCTTGGGACAAAGACATTACAGACACAACACATGATGACAACCAGCATTACCATGATCATATTTCTGGAGGACATATGCTATGTGAAGAAAGCACAAAGAGGGGAAGGGGACCCGCACGCTATAAACATAGAAACCCTTAATGCAAGTGTTAGCATATCAGCATCAGTTTTAGCGGTTAATGTTCTTGTGAAAACAATAAATTTACCAGAAGAAAAATGAGACTATTCTTGTTAACTGTCCATCAAGAAATCAACACACAATTGCCAGATCAATTGTTTAAAACTGTGGTGTATAAATCTTATTCCATCTATTGTATATGGGAAAAAAGTAAAAAATTAAAAATAAAGAAAAGTACAAAATATACATTACACCTCACATAAAATACTGTCTGTGTGTGTGGGTGACAACTGATCAACTATCTACAACTAACTGTGGTCTTCAGGAATTGCAGTGGCAAAGTTGAAGTGTGCATGAGAGGGTTGCATCTTTAGAAGAACAATAAAAGTCCTGAGCTTTTGTCTTTCCTGGTGCAAGTTTCTATCTGCCAGAAGGATGCTTTACTCTGTTGCAACTGATTATGTTTCTGTGAAGGGGCCTTCATCATTAGGGGGCACTGGTATCACATTCATACCAGTGCACATGTGGTGGAACGCCCTTTTTGGTTATTATCTAGCATAGTGAAAAAAACCAAATGTTTGGATTTTAAAGCAATAAAGAAAGTGAAACCAAAAATTTAAGATTCATAAAAAAGAAAAAGAAAACAAAACAAGTGATTAAAAAGTCCTGAAATGATCTGTGTATCCAAAACTATACTGCAGCTAAAATCCATTAGAGTGGTGCATCAATCCTGAGTTCTACTTTGTGTCTCACAATCATACATTATCAAAGCCTTACACCAACATCTGTGGAAATCTGCAGAGATCAGATATCAAATTCTCTTCTGTTAATTAAAATACTTATTTTGTTGAAGCTTCAAATTGTCTCTGAAAAAACTAAATGGAGAGTACCTGTATAAATAATTTATCTTCTTATGTATCAGTGTAATTTAACAAAGCCCCATGAAAAAAATAAAAATAAAAATGCTGGAGCTGGGGTGAATAAAATCATATTCACTACTTTGAACTCTTGAACAAACCAGACTTTCAGATATAGTTTAATCAAAAATCAAAATATAGTTTGTTCTGATGAAAGACAAATTTCCTGAGTTTTACAGATGTGAACATTAAAATAGCACAAAGGACTTCTGTTCACATCAAAATAGCAGTTTCAATTTCATTTCAAAGCAATGTTTGCTGTTTTTATTGTTTATTTTTAGGAAACGTCATCAGTCTCGTGTTTTCTCGCATCTGTACTGAGAGTAAAACTGAGCCAAAGTAGCTTTGGACTCTCATCCTGGTCATCTCTTGGGATAATTCAGCATCACTTTACAACATTATGCCAAACGTCATCAATGATGAAACTAGATAGCGACGTCGCACATCATAACAGAGCAAATAATTAAGTAAAGTAAATACAGAAAAGAAACTAAAGTAAATCCTGAACAGTGTAAAAGTAACATAAACTCCATGTCTATAGAGGGACACACCGAGCTACAAATCTCAAAATTCCTTTGTGCTGCTTTAAAGTTGATTAAGCTAATTGAGGAACACCAATGGCATATATTTCTTTTTCTTATTTGTTTATTTTAACTTTAAATTTTATGTTTTACATTAGAATCATGAATTTTACTTCATATGAATGTTGTTGTTCTTTTCTACTTTTGTAATATTTCAGGATAATTAACCACTGATGATGCTGTGTAGTTATAATAAAGTAAAATGTTTGCCAAAAAATTTAATTTTCCCATCGGAGAGTGTATATTAGTAATTGCCTTGCTGGGTATTAATTTATGGGCTTAATTACTCAAATTTTAATTATATTACAAATTTGCAGGCTGTGATCCTGATCACTAAAAATTTTTTTATACGCGCATATCTAATCAGGATCCTCATTACCAAGAGAAAATGATAGAAAATGAAATTATAATTTTATGTCAGTTATGATAATTTTATTGCTATTTCAAATCAGTTTCATTTCAGTGTTGTTGTCATACTGCAGGCATTGTTTCACAGATATTGTAAATATGGTGATGGGCAATAGTCACTGCTTCTTCTTTTTAGCATGATTAGGCTCAGTTTGCAGCTAAAGAAAAAAACTAAACAGGAACATTGTATGCATTTTTTTTCCATCAAGATCTGGCTATATGCCCTCTTACTCATCTTTACTCATAGCATCAAACATGACCCTCAGTACCTTCACATCCTCCTGGCCTTTAAGAATCTGCTATGCTCTAAGCGCTGCTTCACAATTCCTTGATCTCCACCCAGGAAGACCCATGTGTTTAAGCTCTCTACTCTCCCTATGGAATACAGCTGTACTGTGGGCACCAACAACCAGCCTTTCCTCCAGTCTCTAGTGAGGAAGATTACACACCAACCAGCTCAATGCATTCTTGGAAACTAAAAGGTAGTCATTCTGAGGCTAGAAAGGTTAACACCAGTCGCCTGCTGGCTATCTGTGGGGAAAAAAACAAAAAAACAAAAAAACAGCCATTCAATGTGAAGTCCCCTACAAGGCAATCCATGCATGAATATATCTTTAGTACATGGCTCAAAAGACCAGGCTGCTGTGAAAAGTGGCAGAAATCTATGCCAGCGTTCAACTTCTCTTTTGTTTGACACAGTAAAAAATTTTTTATCTGCCTTTCAAATATCTCTCTTCAAAGCAGTTTATATGACTGGACTTATTTGTCTGTTTGATAGCTGTGTCGCTCAACGACATAATGGACAGATTGCATAAAATTGCTACCAACTAAGTGGAACTGGAACCAGTTCCTGGAACTGGCCTGGCTGACCATTAAACTTTTAGTTATTCCGAAAACGAATGCGGTAATTTTTAAACTTTCTTGCTGTATGTAGTCACCGGCTGCTTTTGCTCAGCTATATGGTAGTGAAATGTCACAATCTTCATCGTATGACGCATCCTCATCATGAGTTCATTTACAAGTAGTTGAACTGGAATGAGGTGATCAGGGAACACAATCCATTTTGACTATCAGTGTATAAGGTTACGGTATGTCACACCGGTAAGTCTGCATAAATTATCAACAATCCCAACATCATGAAAGGTTGATGATTTCAACACAGTTGTAAATAATCAGTACATTTGTATGTGTGTGTGTGTGTGCGCGCGCATGTGCACATGTGTGTAGGTGCTAGAGAGGTCCATTTTGTGGGCCTTGTGTAAAAAGAAAAGAAAAATTCCAGCCATTTTAATGTACTGGGCTAATAGATGAGAGGAATTTAGATGACTAGTGTCTATGGACACATTTGTGTTTCATAAATAAAATTTCATTACAAAGCTATGGGAGTTATGCTGCAGAAAGTGCACAGAAAAGAGATTCTGTTTTAGGTAATGACTTTAATTAGTATTAATAGGCTATATATATATTACAATTGAAAAAAGAAAATGTTCCTAGAATATATTTTTCCTTTGGATAGTAAATGATTTTGTGGTCACACTGTATGAAATAAATTTTGAAAAATGGTGAGTACAATAAAATAAAACTCTGATATCAAAAATGATATTGTTACACATTATATTATATTTTCATGATTGAAAAATAGTCCTTGAATATATTTTTCCTTGGGATAAAATGTAGCAACAGATATGTATTTCATGCTCACACTGCATAAAAACATTTTAAAAAATGGCAAATAAAATAATGAATATATCTTTCTTTCTTTTTTTTTCCTTTTTATTCCCAGTCATGCAGCACTTGCAAATGCATGCCAGTTAGGATTTCCTTCTGCATGGGCAAGACATCTACCATACTGGACCAGTGACTTGCTCTTTTAAAAAGCTGTGCCTGATTGGCTGACTGCGAATATGACAAGGAAGGGTGGGATGCTTCTGCAGGGGAGGATGATTTGGGCAGGCTAAACTGTCTAGAGAGAGTTGTGTGCATACTAAATAGGCTTACCACCAGCTGAACTGTGGAGGATTTTCATGTCACCTCAAGCAGCATCTCCTTCCTACCCCCACCTGTCTTGCCCCATTCATGTATTTGTATAGTTTTTTAATTTGTTTTATTTGTGGGGTACTGATCACATTCTTTTTTTACGAAAAAAAACAACAAAAAAAACAGGTGCACCACACGAGGGATTCTCTCTCTCTCTCTCTCTCTACATATACATATATATATATATGCATATATATATATATATGCACATACATATGCACACACACACACACACACTACTGCATGCAGTTTCAGACATTCATGCACAATGAGAGACAAGCATGGGGACTCACCTTCAGTGGGTGAGGTTATGAGCCGTTTGCACAGTCCCTCTACTCCTCCGTACTCCTCTTGTAGCTTGACCACGGCCTCTGTGCCACGCAGCTCCATCAACGAGCGCAGCTCCATGAGCGAGCAGCTGAAGCCTGCTGCATGGTTGCCCTCGTTTCTTTGGTTCTTGGCATAAAAATCGCTGTTGGACATGTCCCCCATGATGTCTGCTAGTCAAGTCAGTTAGATTGGATTTTGTTATTGCTAATTGATCAAAAAGCTTGAGCAACAGAGCTCAGTCTCATCCAAAGAAAAAAAAATCTTAAAAATATGTTTCAAGCAAGCAATAATGACCTAAAGATGGAAAAAAAAAAAAGAATAACTCGTTGCTAAAGTAGGCAGATAGAGACATTAAAAACGGGGGGAAAAAATTCCAAAGGGATAAATTGATGAGCAGCTTCTGTTTCAGGTTGGGCAGATTTTAGCAGATCAAAAACCACCCAAGTAAAAAAGAGAAGAAAAGAGCGCAATGAAGCGAGGGTAGAAGAGGGGATGACAAATCACAAGTGGGGAGCATCCAGGTAAGCGTTGGACAGCCCCAGTGGCTTGGTCCTGAGAAGGGAAATGATGGTGGTTTCAAGTCCTGCAGGTCTCAGGCTCACCACGGCTGCAGTCCAGACCCACTCCATGTGTGGCTTCCCATTACTGCAATTCTGCTCTTGCCTCCGCTGTCTCTCTGTGTCTACATGGTGGTCTTCCCCATCACTGCTACAGAGAAAGAGAGAGAGAGAAAGAGAAAGAAAGAGAGAGAAAATAGGTGAATTCAAAGAACGAATTCAAAGAGACTGGGGGGTGAGAGAGGAGCAGGGAGAGACAGAAAGAGAGCACAGGAATGAGCGTTGTGTTCTCAGGGTAGGGGTGAATGCAGCGGTAGACGGTCTACGGCTGAAGGACAGCCTCTCCTGGCTGCTGCAGTAACTGTGCCTCTGCGGTTTCTATCTGATGCTGCTGCTGCTGCTAACCTCATTCTGAGCACACACTAACTGACGGAGAGCGAGGATATGGAAGAGAAGGAAAGATGAGATTGCTCCTTTCTGGTGCAGAGCAGAGAGGAGTTGTGCGCGGGCGGGAAGCTGGAGCTGCTCTGACGCCAAAGCTGAGAGTGTAACGTAACGCTGTGCTGTTACTGAGAGGATGGGCTGAGCTGTAGACCAGTCCCCTTCCATCTTCCTAGCAAGTGAGCTGTCACTGCTTTCTACAGTAATTGACCTTATCTGTCTAGTCACTCTGTCAGTCTTGAAATCTTTTTTTCATTTTCTTATCATCTAATACTTTTCATTGCTAAAATCATATCAGTGTCTCTTCATGCAAATACACTTTTTGTTAATTAAAGAGGTGGAAAAGGCAATTCAAAGTCTGCAGCAATTTGCATCTTAAGATGCACCGACTGCTTGGCCAGTGATAAGAAATTGCAAACTCGTCCCCTTTTTTTTTGATCAACTAAATGCATTTATTTAATGAGACCTGCAGTGATATCACATACACTTACTATTATCACATTTTAATTCATCATGTGCATAGTTACGAACACTTCTGCTGCTACATCAAATTAACACGAGCGGCATACCTGTTTTTCAGTCCCACACACACTTTCAGAATGCATGTGTGTGTACGTGTGTCTGTATGTGTGTGTTCAACTAAGTGGTACTCTGCAGTAATTAGAGTCATTCTAAGCGTTAAGTTAAAATACTGGCAAAATTATAATAATGCATTAAAAAGACAGTCAAAAGGTTCTCATTAGCTTGATTTATGTGGGAAGGTGGGAGCAATGTCACAACTGAGCAGTAAAATACATAAAAGTAAAATAATGAGATATAAAAGACAAGATATAAAGAGAGATACTATTATTCAGCCCCGTGGGGAAATTCTGCCTCCGCATTTGACCCATCTGGGCTGCTGGACCCAGAGCGGTGGGCTCCCCCACCACTGGGGAGTGGGTTTCAGGTGCCTTGCTCAGGGGCTCCTCATCCATGTGTGGACATGGGGAAGCACTTGTTCAGCACTCCGTCCACCCACATCATTGGTACCGGCGACCCCCAGTTGCCAGCCCAGTTCTCTAGCCAGTAAGCGAGATATATGTACATATGTATGTATGTATGTACACACACACACACACACATATATTTATATGTATATATATATATATACATACATATGTACACGAGCAGCATGGTGGTTGGTGGTTAGCACTGCTATCTCACAGGAAGGAGGTTCCTGGTTCAAGAACCGACAGGGGCCTTTCTTTGTGGAGTTTACATGTTCTCGCAATGCTTATGTGGGTGTTCTCTGGGTACTTTAGCTTCCTTTCACAGTCCAAAAACAATGCTCGTTATGTTAAATGATGGTGTACCCCTGCCTTTCGCCTGAAGAGAGCTGGGCATGTATAGATAATGGGGAGGTCGGAGAGAGAGGACACTGGCGTGTTTAGGTTGCTGCTGTTCTTTTCTTTGTGTGCTTAATTTTTGCATCTGTGAACATAGAGCTGATATGATTTGCCAAAAAGTTCCAGTTTTGTCTCATCTGCAGCTCATCATCATGTATTTTGGCAAACTCCAGCCTCGCCTTTTTATGCTTAGCTTTAAACAGTGGTGTCTGATTCAGTCGTCTTCCTTGAAGTCAATTTTGGCTCAAACAGCGACAGATGGTGCAAACTGACACTGATGTACCTTGACCTCGGAGTTCACCTCTGATTTCTGCAGAAGTTGTCCTGGGATCTTTAGTGACCATTTGCATGATCCGTCTCTTCAGTTTGTGATTGATTTTCCTCTTGTGGCCACCTCCAGGGAGGTTGGCTACCTTAACTACCTGAATAATATTTGTATCTGTAGTTAAAGGGACATAAAACTGCTTTGAGATGGTTTTATAGCCTTTATCTTTAACATGCCTGTCTATAATTTCCTTTCTGATCTCCTGAGACAGCTCTCTCCTTGGCTTTCTCTGGTCCATGTTACGGTTAAACAGAAAAATAACTTATTTTCACCCTTTAAATAGGCACACTGACTGATTACAGGGTTGAAAACATCAATTATTGGACACACCTTAGTTTAACATATCGCTATGTTCAAGTTATTTTAAATTTTTTCTCAGGGTACCATAATTTTTGTCCAAGCCAAGTTTGTCAATGATTCTATTTAACCAAAATGTAAAGACAATGTCAGATTTTCATTTGTTCATTTTTAAACATTTTTTTTTTTTATTCATTATTACTTTTATTATTACTTTTGTCAGTTTAAAGTTATTTCTGTAACCTTTGTGGGTTTTTTTCTTTAATGGAAGGCTACCAACAATTTGGTCCAAGTGTGTGTATATGTATGTTTGTTCGCCTATAAACACGTATATGTCTGGGTGTATATCCATACAGTATATAAATAAAATAAACAATAGATTATCAATGTCATAATTATTATTATTAGGAGAAAATATTTATGTTAGAAACATATGTCCTTTAAAGTTGAAAAAAAGTGCTTCTCTTGTTATCTGATACAATTTCAAATTATTAATAAAGAGCTTATGAGCTTTGTATTCTAGTATGTAAAAGAGGATACAATATGTTTTCACTTCAGGAATCTTTGGATTAAATATGTACAAATACTTCTGTCCTTTTTTTTCTTTTTAAAGATTTTTTTTTGGCACTAGTGGCCTTTGTTGACATTTGAGAGACAGGAAAGTGGGGCAGAGAGAGAGGACGGGGGAGGACACGCAGCAAAGGGTTGCAAGCCGGGAGTCAAGCTTGCGACCGCTGCAGGAGGACTGAGCCTCTACTTTAATTACTTGGCTACACAGAGGCCCAACACTTGTCCTTTTATTAGAAAATGTAAAAGTTATTTATCGTCAATGCTTTAAAATGATCACAGAGATGATTTTTTAAATCAAAATCAAAAAAATACAAAACAGGTTTGTTGCCAATGACATGTCTGCTGTGCTTATAATTGATTTTTTCTATCGCAGACAAGTGACATGACTGCTGTAATCTCCGATCCAAATTAATTAATTGCCTCAATAAATCTAAAAACTCTTAAAAAGCCAATAGCTGCATTTAAAAACTTCTAGTAATTTCCAAAAAGTACTATCAAGTTTATTAGTGAAATACTCAAAAGGAAGTTGTTCAATATTCATTTGTCCCAGTGACTATAGTTTAGCACAAGGCTCAAAATAACATCAGTGCCCCAGGTGGCATAGCTTATTGTTATTTTATTACTTTCAGTCAGTAATGCTGTATAAACCTGGCAAATCAGCCAAACAAGCAATACTACTTCTAAACATTCCCTGGAGAAAAGAAAGTAAAAACTTTTTTTTTTTTAAATCTCATTTGTTCCCATTGGGAACAGAGTATGCTTTAGCTTATGCACTCAGCATTATTCTTATTCTGATCGCTCCATTTTTTTTCTGCATTGAATCTTGAGACTTACATATCATCATGCAGATATCATCCAAAAAGACAAAAAAAAGAAGGAAAGAAAAAAACACTAATTTGTTGGAGCAGATCAGCCGTGTATTAAATGTTGTTGGTGATAATATTAATAATTTGACATCAAGGCTGAAACATCCTGTTAAATTTAAATTGGTCCCGAGTCTGTCCCTTTGCTGACAGTAGAGGCCAAACAGCACAGAATAATTGTCTCACTGAACATTTTCTGTGCTCTGGCAATGACAGTGCTAACTCATTTCAAATTAAACTCTTAAAGTTGTCCATGTTTAACCTGGAAAAAAAAAAAAAAAGAACAAGGGTTCTTTCAACAGTAGATGATTACGTTCACAATATTTCTGACAGATCCAGCTCCTTGCAACATAGCTATTAAACTGAATTGTGGCAATATCATGTGTTGACAGAATGAGAAAAAAATACTTAGGCACATGATTTAACAGCCAGCAGATGAGACAGTGTAATTCTCACTGAATAGCTCACATAA
>JBAMYA010000020.1:4779356-4812926 GCA_037176975.1 Arrhamphus sclerolepis
TCATTAAAAACTGTAGTACAGCAGGTGAGCTGTGTAGACCATTGCTCATGCATCGGGTATCATACTGCCAATAATACAAAAACTCTGTACAAGGCATTATGGGACTGTTGCACAAACTGTGATACATATAACAGCTTGATAACTGATCAACTGTATACATAAAGGGGTAGCTTTGGGTTACTTAATAGAACCAAAATGAATTACAATGGCTAACATTCATTGCTAATAACCTACTCATTTTTAATACCAGTTCCAGTGTACACTATGTGCACATGTGTGTTCTGTGTAAGAGTGGGCCGAAGACACTCTCAGGAGACTTTCCAGTTCCTTGAAGTTGTCATAAAGTTTGGCACTGGACGTCTTTCCCTCGATGTTCCCACCATCCTATTTCTCTCATTTTGTTTTTCTTTCTTAGCATCTGCCCACTCTCCAAGTTTCCATTTTCAGGAATGAAAGACTCACTTTTAAACTTTCCATGTCTTTATGTCTGCCTCCTCTGTCAAATACAACCATAACATTTGTAAGTTCAACTTTCTCACTTCCCTTAGTAATTGATGAGAGCGAAAAATACCATCCCAACGCAGGAATGTGTACATAACTGTGGCATATTCCCATTTTAACAATGGCGAATTTGGAAAAATAAGTAACCAAAATAAGGCAATTAACATGAAGACTAAGAATTAGACAGCAACACTAAAATCAAACATAACAATTCATTTTTCCTTACCACAGATTAAGATAGATTTCCTAGTACTTAAAACAAGGCTTTCTCATTCCTCTATAATCCAACTGTGATTACAGCGTTCTATTCTAAACAGCAATGTTCTGGATTAAAAAAAAGTTCATGTAAGAGCCACTATTGTCACTGCTCTTGAACAAAAAAACAAAAAAAAATGACAAATACCACATGCATCATTACAACACTGTTTGTCAGTAATAAGTTTTGATGACTGAGCTCATTTCAAAAGCAGTCAAATACTTTGGCAAACAGACAATTTTAATGTTACAACAGCAAGAATGGGGTATTTGAAGAGGCCCCATAGCAAAACAGCAGACAGACTACACAACATACTAAATGTAGTTAAACTGCTTCCTACTAATTCACTTGTGTTCTCACCATTGTGACAAAATCAGTCTCTCAAACTGAACATAAATTCTATTATCTGAAAACGATTTACTTACTGCAAAGGAGAAGACTGAGGAAAACAAAATGCTGGTAGTGCTTGGTACAGCGTCTCAGATATCCCTTGTGGTGCTGATGATAGTATAGCAGGATGGCCTGTCCAAGACTACATGTAACCAAGAGAGTTTGTAGTGGGAGCACAAAGTAGGCCGAACCAGGCTTTTCCACATGGCATGAACAGTGTAAATGCAATAAGCAAACTCATTTTGGACGGCTATAAAACTGCAGAGCACAGGAAAGTACAAGGACTAGAAGCTTCACACTAGGGCTCTGTTGCTAGAACAAATGAAGGGAGGGAGGAAGACAGAGAGGGAGAGTTGAAGGAAAAGAGAGAGGGAGGCAGGGAGGGAGAGAGTGTGTCATGTATATTTAGGAGCTGCTAGCATGACCCCTTGTAATGACAACATAGACTGAAACACGCCTTGCCAAAAGCTATGACAATCTGAAAAAAGAAAAAACGTTTAAATGAGAGTTAGTTAGAAACTTGACACTCATTGATTTATTTCCACAAGGACATCGAGAATTCAGTCAGTAAAAAAGGAGAAACATATTAGGTGAATTTGGTTGCCTTTGGTAGATTCAAATTGAAATATTCTTTCATATGCATAATTTAACAATGTTTCATTAATAAAAACATTACTCTGACAATTAGATTCTGCTAAGCTGCCTCAATATACACTGGGCAGAAAAAGTACCCACTAGAATTAATTGGTGGTCTACATTCATTTTCCATAAAATCTGATCTTAAGATAATAATAATAGTAGTATTAGTATTAGAATTATTTAGAACTAGTTTTGATAAAAGACAATCTGTACAATCTGAAAAGTAGAAATAATTAGCATTAACAATCTATGATGCCCTGCACAGAAAGGAAAATGCCCAAAATGTGTCACAGAACGTACAATCCAACAGTAATAATGTGTTAATAATGCTCAGTGCACAAGGCTAAAGGGTTAAAGAGGCTAAAGCTAAACCTAGTAGAGCATATGACCTGTAACGTCCGGTGACCTTCACTGATATACATTATTTTGTATGTGCTGTATGTGTATGTGCTTTTTATCAACATTATGTTGAGTGAGTTGAAATAAATTTTAACTTATGCACTTCCTCACAGAATTCCTCACAGAAATTGATGGCATGAAGGAAACAAAGGATACACAACACCCTAACAAACATCAATTCTCCTCTATATTTTCACAAGGCAGTTATTTTCAGCTGAAATGAGTTTTAGCTGAAGTTGAAGTCTGTTATGCTTATTTGAAAATAGATTGTTTAATTAAACTAAAATTAAATGAAATAAATGTTTATTTTGCAAGTTCTTATTCTTGTTCATGCTATCTAAAAACATTAATTCTCGACAAGTTAAGACAGAGAATTTGGCCTTTTAAACAACAGGGAGCCACAAGGAAAATTTAAGTCCTGTTGGACTTGAAGTATGTCTTTGCCCGTGCACTCGGGAGTGTCATATTCTTTTACTTTTGCATTGAGACTATTTTTAACAGCCTTAACACAGGACAAGTGGTCTTACAGATACACAACTTAACACACACATACACAAGCAGAGCTTAAAGTCTTAACAGAAAAAGAATGAGACATGAGCCAGAGTAGATGTCTTCCCATGCCCCCCTGCCCTTTCTGTTTGGACATCTCCCACAGGCTGAGCTCAAAATAGACAGTACCCCCAAAACCTTCACATGAAGACACAATTACACAAACATGCATACACGCATACACAAAATTACACTAAGATACCTACTCTAACTCGCTACAATGTACCCAAACTGTCCCATCCAGGCCACATCAGTTCGGCTTTTGGAACCGAGCGCGTACCACATGTTCTTCCTGACTGCAGGGATATTCTATGTAGCCAGAAGGAAGATGTCTAATAGATTTTTGATGAACAAAATAGCACAGTTTTGACCTGATTAGATATTATACAGAAGAATAAGACAGTGGACTTCACCACTTATAGTGTAACTTTAAGCCTCTCTGAAACATATTTGGCCATTAATTTCTGAACATATAGTATAATACTGTATGTTATATATAACTGTTAATACATATAGTATTAATAGTTAAAACTGGCACAACTGCTATAACACAGGACAGAAACAATGTTTTACTGAACCTTTGAGCAAATCACTTCGAAGGTTTGTCAATGCAAAAATTAAAAAATAAAATAAAATAAAATAAATCAATAAATTATTGAAATATTGCTGTTTAGCAGATAGTACCTATCGACTAGGCTAGGTAGTACAACCCTAATTCCAATAAATCTGTGTAAAATTGCATTGTATCATTGTATAAAAACAGAATACAATGATTTGCAAATCCTTTTCAACCTATATTCAATTGAATACACTGCAAAGACAGTAAATTTAATGATGGATAAACTTAACTGTTTTTGTTTGGAAAAGTGTGCTGTGGTCCTATGAGTCCACATTTCAAATTGTTTTTGGAAATCATGGACGTCATGTCCTCCAGGTCAAAAAGCGAAAGGACTATCCAGATTGTTATCAGCGCAAAGTTCAAAAGCCAGCATCTGTGAATGTATGGGGGTGTGTTAGTGTCCACGGCTAACTTGCACATCTGTGAAGACACCATTAATACTGAAAGGTACATATAGGTTTTGGAGCAACATGTGCTGCCCTCCAGTCTTTTTCAGGGACGTCCTTGCTTATTTCAGCAAGACAATGCCAAGCCCCAACAGCATGACTCTGTAGTTAAAGAGTGCAGGTACTAGACTGGCCTCCCTGCAGTCCAGACCTGTCTCCCATTGAAAATGTGTAGCACATAATGAAGTGCAAAGTACGACAACAGAGACCCTGAACTGTTGAGCAACTGAAGTTGTGCATCAAGCAAAAATGGGAAAGAATTCCACCTACAAAGCTTCAACAATTAGTATCCCCAGTTCCCACATGCTTATTGAGTGTTGTTGAAAGGAAAAGTGATGTAACACAGTGGTAAACATCCCCCTGTCCCAGCTTTTTTTGGTGTTGCAGGCATTAAACATTAAATATCTTGTCTTTGAGGTGTATTCAGTTGAATATAGGTTGAAAATCATTGTATTTTGTTTTATTTACATTTTATACAACGTCCCAACTTCATTGGAGTTGGTTTTGTACTTGAGAATAATACATTTTGTCTAAATATCGCAGAAAAATGTGTATACACTCATATAGGCAGTGAGATATCTTGGCAAATAACTGAATCTCTGCATGCAAAAAAGACCAAGTATACTTCATAAATTATGCAAAAATGAAAAGGGAAATTTAGGTTGAAGCACACTGCCAACTGGAGATTAAAAGTCAATGAAGAAAATATCTTTTTCTGCTTTCTGGCTTGAAATGCTAGAATGAACTGCTTCCAGTGGTACCTATCATTATGCATCAATTTATTGGTTGTCCTGCAGCAGCCAAGCAGGCTTTTTAATTTTCAAGTTATAAAAGAAGTAAATAAGAGTCTTGTAACTGCAGGGTTATAGCAACAACTCTATTTTATATTCCATTTCAAATTAAATAGTTACTACAAGAGATTAGCAACCTGTTGAGGGTGGACCCCACCTCATGCATAATGACAGCTAGACTAGGTTCCAGAAGTTGCTTTACGTTTTGCAATTCAGACTCTTTAGCATGATATTCATTTTAGAATTCCATGAAGAACTTGAATAACGGATCATTCAGGTGATGAGATGAGGTGAAGTAAGAGGTGAGGTGACAAGACTAAAAGAAAAAAAAATCTGTACCTATTGGCCAACTGATACATCTCAAGCACAGCTGTAAGCAGATATGCAATACCTGCTTGGAATACCCATGGAATAACTGGCAGGAATGCCATTTCACAGCTTTAGTGGTATCTAGAGTCACCCAGTAGGCTTTAGTTTATTTACAGGGCCTAAAGAAATTTACAGTAGGACACAACATGAACATGCAAGTGCTAAACAAGTGTCTCCAAACAACCTCCATTTATTGTACATTAACCCTAACATGTTTGCACTACGTGTGCTTCAGGACAGAAACTGCTGCAGAAAGACTGTCAAAGTGTGCAGCACAAGGACAACTTCAATGCCACAATAATTTTACAATTTGACTCTTTGGTGGCTTGCATTTTTGCAAACGTGAATGTACATCCGAACCCGCATCCCCACCCCATTGGACAGCACATTCCAGAGATCAAGGCTCTTTGCACTTCCAGCCCCACAAACAAGCTTTTATGACAATATCATGACCAACAACCTGACCTCTGTGAACTGCTTCCATGGACAGGATAGACAGCTATCCCCAACACCTAAAAATTACTGGCAATGACCTCTCAATATTCTGTTGGATGATAGACGGTAAATTTTTCAATCTTGTAGTCAAGGTAGAAGATAAAATATAACATTAAAGCAATGGAGGGAGAAAATTAAATCACCCATGATGGCATGGTAAACCAATCAGAAGCAATGCTTAATTTAATGGAAGAGAGAATCAGAAACACATGGCTGATCAGCATCTTCGTATAAACAAACATTAGCAAACAATTTCCTCACTGCTATTTCTCTGCCTTCTACTTACAGGAAGATGTTTTAAGAAGAAGCCTTTATGTGTCATTGCCTCTCTATATTGCTAAAAATACAGAACGAAATTGTGAACTATATGCTAAGAAAGCTCCGAGTGACTAGCACGCCACCACAAAGTCATGAGTCATGTTTTCAAACTGTAGGGGAAACCTTGTGAAATCTACGCAGACACAGGGAGAACGTGCAAACTCCACACAGGAAGGCCCCAGGTCCAGGTATCAAATGCAGAACTTTCTTGCTGTGAGGCGACAGTGCTAACCACTGCACTGTGCTGTCGACTAAGATTTAAATCTTTTGAAAAGTTTGAGCTGTGAATTTCAGTCTGATCATCCAAAACTGCAACATTTTACTTGAACCTCTTGTTACACATCAACTTGTGATGCAACACATCATCAGCGATGTTACCTGGGGTCATGGAGTGTTTCGGGTCTTTCAAACATCATACACTCTCACCCAGGAGACCCAGCTGGGGTTGATCAGGCCCAGCTTGTGTCCAGATAGCGCTACCCCACCCACGGTTCCTCTCTCCTCGTCCACAGCCACCTTGAGGCAACTTCTGCTGCCTCAGTAACCTCCTTGAAGGTCCTAAGCTTACTGGCCCCAGTGATTGGGGCTGTGTGTGTGTGTGTGTGTGTGTGTGCGTGTGTTTGTGTGTGATTGGGTGGGTATGTGGAGTAAAATAAGACTCAAAGTTTCTGCTAAAGCAACAGCTAAGAGTATCTTGCTTGGTACTCTTTACTTTAAACTAATTAATTTATTAACTAAAAAAGTCAAGAATTAAAAAAAAATCCATTATTTTATTGTTAATGGTTTATGTTTTTCATCAGAACTATTATTTTTGCAATCAATTGTTTTTTTGGTTTTTTTATAGTCAGTGAATAATTATTCCTTTGATGTGATCATGTCCTCTGTACCACCAGCTTTAAATAATTAGCATAAACATTATGAGCTAACTGCACTGTCACTAGCTTGGTTGAGGTTCACAGTTGAACTCTGTCTTAAACCTCTATTGGCTATAAGGAAATCATGTGATCTCTTAAACTCACTGTCCTCATATTAGCATCTGCAGTTTAACCTGCAGCTGAAGGTCAGTTTGATCTAAACTGCTGCATCTTCAAATTAAATTTTTAACTTTCACACCAACCAATAGAGGTCTCTTTCCCTCTGCGTTTTCTTAAACTTGATACAGATAAGATCTGATGGGTGTCTAAGTAATTTCTTTAGCACAAGGAGACATGTATTTCACCCTGCGCACTAATTTTGTTTTCATCTGCCCTCATTTAGGCCCATGCAGGTTGATGCTTCAATAGTTAAGAAGTAATAGAAAAATGCATATTCATAGTGCAACAGCTGATTTATAAGGATACACAGTGCAAGAAACACAGGTACGCACATACATACACCAGGTGAAGCCTTTGCTGATGTTAGTTTCAACCTAGTAAATGTTGTTTCAGCTTAACTCTTGTTAAATTGGAATATTATAATTGCAGCACAAGCCAGACCATGCATAAATGAAATCAACATATTTGCACCACTTCAAAAATTCAGATGACAGGATTCAATAGATGTCCCATTTAAGACAACTGACAAATATTTTAAGGATGTGAAATTCTTTTTAAAAGGATTTTAAATAATCAACTTAATGCAGGCTATAATGACTCCAAAAGCTCAATGTTCATACTGTAGCATGCAGATCGGCTAAACCACTCCCTGTTACGACCATGCAGTCGCATTCAACTTCAGCTGCAGGCTAAATTCTAAATGTGTTGTAAGTAGGACCATGTTAAGGCGCTGCAAAGTTAGCCACGTTACCCGATGTCATTGGGTCTATGTTACTAATGTAACTCACTGAAACCTTAATTAGTGCCGTATTCCAATTTTACTCAGAAGTCGGAATATCTGAGTTTCAACTGGAATGCCCCCTGAGGTACGCATTCCAAATATCAAACAAACAAACAAGCAAACAAAAAAAACACACACACATAAAAACAAAAAACACTCACCCGGCACCTGGGAACTGATCAGATGATCAAATGAAGGATGAAGAACAGGCGAGTACTGACAAACTTTATTAGGCAGCAGCAAACAAGTGATTACAAGTAGGTCAAAAGGGATTACCAGGTTCAGTGGGAGTTGCTGAGGCTGAGGAGAGAAAGTAATAAAGTGTTGTGTGATATCAGGAGGAAAACTGACAACGGTGGTCGAGTCAAGAAAGTTGACCTCACCCTACTTCTAATGTTGCTTCCAAAAAACATGGGTCATAGTTTGCATGGTTGTTTCTTTACAACTTAATTATATAAGAAATGCTGTTTTGTGGGTATTTCCAGAAATCCCTGATGCAATGCAGGCTTAGATTAAATTACAAATACTGCACCAAAAACAATGTACAACTCATTTGCCTCATTGGCCAACCATCCAAATTTGTACAGTTAGTGTTTTAATAACAATGCTGTGAAGTGAAGTTTGATCATTTTGGGGAATTGGTTTTATAAGGGATTTGTAACAACGGAAGACTTATTAGTTAAGAGGATTTTACAGAATAATTTAATGGCATTCACACAATAATTTTTGTGGCAAATAATAAGAGTGGTACAACTGGGTATGTTATGAACACCCCTTTCTTGTTTCACTAGCTGCACTCTCTCCCTCTTAGAATTTTCCCTCTCTGATGCTAGTATCATAGTACTAAAATATGCTAAAATATGCATTCTGCTGCAAACTGACCCTCAAAGATTTCTTAAGCACAGCTGCCCTTGCAGGAAAAATATCATTCCATACAGAGAAGCATTTTTTTCAGCAAACTCAATTACACTAAATAACCACACTTTTCTACCAATAACAAATACAATGGCTCTGAAGAATTACTGATAATTTCCCTTTTTCTCTGAGCAGAACTTACTTAATTAAAAGAAATTGTGTTAAAAAATATATGCACTTGAAAATGTCTTATTTTAAAGTCAACAAATTAGTAGCCATCACATTTAGCAGTAATCTCTCTCTGACATAAACAGGGTATTCACTCCAGCAATGCCACATAAAAAGTTTCTTTTCTAGTATGCAACACACATGTGCACCAAATTGTGGGGAATGTAACAAAGAACAAAATGTCAGCAGGAAGGAACTTAGGTGACCACTTCAGAGGTGCCTGCTGTGTCTCATACGTGGCAGGAATTTTAAGCCCATGAAGTCGAGCTATGGAAGTAAACAACACTAACATGCAAAAATGTAGGATGAAGTATAAAAGACACCACACAATATCAAAAAATACTATACCCTCTATTCTAGTGTATTACATGTTAATTACATACAAGTTTGCCACTTACATTGCTGCAATGTGTAATTCCTCAAAAATGAAATTCAAGTTCCCGAAAAGGGATTTGTTAGAAAAAAAAGTTTGACCTAAATGCTCTGAATACAAACAACCCTCTGTAAGCCTATTAATGTCCTATTTATCTTGAACTCATATTATTCAACCGTGAATGCTGAACATCCAGTTTAGCCAAGACGCGTAACTCTTTGCCAGCACTATGTCACACATAACAACAATGAAACCATCTCTCAGAGTTACAGTTGACATCATAGGAAAAGCCATCAAGACTGAAGGAAGAAATGGTGGATGAGAAAACCAGAGAGGAAGCAAGCAAAACTTACAGTGGCAGAAAGAAAACCCATCCTTCATGCCTACTGGGGGAGCTTGTGAGCTAAAGGTTGCAAAAGTTCCTTTGTTGATACGTTAATTGTTATTGGCATCGATGGGAATAATTCAAGATGGGATAATTAGCCAAAAAAAAACACAATAACACAAATAAAGAATTGCACATCCCCAGAAACAACTTAAATTGCTCATCACTGCTATTTCTTTTATGGAAGGAACTGACTTGTATATTGAGCTAAGTTTAGAAATAGATAGCTGTAGCCTAAAGTTACTGAATGCACATCCAAAACAACAACCTTCCCGATCAATATGACTCTACTACCATTAGATCAAGCAGGAGGGGAAAAAATACACCTGAAGCAATTACAGACTTTTTTTTCCCCTCTCTCATTTATCTGTTCAGGAATTATGTGAGGACCATAATGTCTGCTGTACTATTTGTGATTGCTGTGGGGACTTGACATGGGTAAATTAATTCTAATATAGCACCATGAAATGAAATGAAAATGAGGTAGCACTGTAACATCGGCCAATAATCTTAAATTACTCATTTGATTACACAATTTCATTAACTAGTCAAGAATTGTAAGAAATTAGGTTTTGATATTATTACATTATTTAACTGTTTTTCTCTTTTTTTGATTGCAGTGTCTAATTATTACCATTTTGAGAGTTTTGCACAATGGATGGGACATGTCAGTCTTTAATAAGTGAAAAAGTTCATTGTTGTCAATGCTTTCCTCCCTCTGAGATGTCCAGCAGTCAATCATTTCTCCAAACGCTGAGTTTTCACAAACAAACAAAAGCATTTCTCTATTAGTAATCTCCAATTAAAAACTGTAATTATTTGAGCAAACTGTATTGACAATTTCAGATAGTGGTTTCAAAAGAAATTATAGTTTATTTGAGAAAGTAATCTGTTTCTCAAAAGAAAAAAAAAGTCACTTTCACATTAAGGATTTTTTTTTTCTTTTACATCTCTATATCTATATCTATATATATATTGAGGATACTCGTGCTGGGTATCATGGTGATTTTTCTGCTGATAAACTGTTGAAATTCAAGAACCTGTCAGTTCTCAAGCCATAGCTTTACAAATAGAGTTTAAAGGAGCAGGCATAAAATACCAATTTGCGAACTGAAAGCGCTCCAGGGTGAGGGAGATTCCTCTTTGACAGAATACAGAGGTCAATTTGGTTTAATTAAACAACTATAGGTCTTTGAAATCAATTCTTAAAACACTCCACTTTTTGGTTTCCCTCATTGGAGTAAAACAAAATCTGTGACAAATCGTTTATTTAAATAATTTGTAATGATTTTCTGTAAGATTTTCTTTTTATTCTAAGCACAGCCAGAAGTATAATGCATGCTGTGACTCTAATAGCAAAATATAAAAGGAACAGTTTTATGACAGTATTAAATACATTAAAAATTCAGTATTTTAGATAGCTATTTTTCAGATATTATTCAGATATTTTTGCTAAGCCTGTAATTACTCCTGATACAAAGAAGAAGATGGGCAAGCTGGGACAAAGATAAAAAAAAAGGTATGGAGATTAAAGATCTATTCTCTCACCTTACTGGTAAGGACAGGTTTTGATTACTATTAAAACAGTAGTAAGAGTCAAGAAACAACCTTACTTCTGTAGCTCACCTCACAAAGTCACTAATTTCAGCTGTGCTGTTTTCAGTAAATAGTAGCCTGCAGAAAAATGTGAAATCAGGTCATTGTAGTTCACATATATCCACACAGTGAGTCTTGAATCTGAATTATAAAATGAAGAAAGAAGATCAAACATATATCTTTTTTTTTCTTTTTAAAGAAGGAAATGAGAAGGTAATTTCCTCCCTCAGTTCTCTGCATACCTGCGGCAGGAAGCACTGAGGCAACCACAGCTGGCAGAGCGGGTAGCAACAGTGACATTCCTTCCAACGCATATCACTACAGATGCCAGGACACCCCGCATTACCGGGTCCAGCAGTCTAACAACCACACCGTGGATAAGAAAAGGAATGCAAAACTAGAGTGTGAAGGACAACTTCCTCCACCCCCAAAAATCATATAATGAATAGGAGAGTGATACCTTCCAAGTTGCCTGAAGCGTATCCTACCTGTTTCTGCAGGTGCATCAAGATGAAGATAGATGCCGCATTTAGGAGCTCGAGAGATAAGGGAAACCGAGCTCGAGCGGTGCTTCGGAGCTCCCTCGTTAGGTCACGACGCACGTCACGAGTGCATGTATCTACTTAGCTTTTCATGGTTAATTTTGGCACGCAGCTGCTCATGCAGGTGAATGAGAAGCCCAGTATTTTACTGCGTGCGCGGTATTTAAGCTGTCTGTTTGAAATTGTATCCATCTTCTAATTGCGGTGTGCACTTATAGTTTTCCTTGTCTAGGTTTTACAAATAATTCAAAAAATGTGTTTCTCTTTTGCCCATAGCGAACAGTGTTGTTATTGTATATTAAAGATACTGTATGTTGCAGGGTTAGGAATCGAACCTGCGAAATTCTACTGCTTAGCACTGACTGACCAATGAGTGGACGAAGGAAGAACAAAAGTCAACGGCGTTTCCGTCAAAGAAACATCCAAGACAACAAGTTGTTCAAAGAACATGGTGTTTTAGTTGCGAGAATGTTAGGGACATTTTTTTTTTAATTATTATTATAAAGTTGTATGTTTGATGGTTATAACTACCATGGACGTCTATCCCAGCTTTAAGGTTCTCCTAATATGCAGTACGTGCAACCTCTGGAAGCCCTATGAAAATGTTCTAACGAGGTTTTGAAGTCAACCAACAAATGTCATGTAAGCCCGTTACATATGTCTAACTAGAGCCGCAGGTTTTGTCATTTTAACGCAGGAACTTTCATCAATATAACAAACTCGTCTGGTTCTCCGCATCTGGCCTAAAGCTCGACTCTTATTAGTTCGCATACTTTTAAATCATCGCTATAAGAGCTTACTCTTTAAAAAATACCGTTTTACAGTCGTTGTGTTAACTTAGCCAGTTGTTTCATGTAGCCTATATGCTGCTTATTAATAGCTTTCCATCATTATACAGCGACTAATTAGCCATTCGAAACACCTGGAGAGAAGATAAACCGTATGCAAGGCTATGGGGAGAAAAAAGTATCTTACCACAGTTTTGAAGAAATGTGTATTCCTGTGTCTGTCTCCTTAATTTGGCGTACAATAAATAAATTAATGTATGAATAAATAAATCCACCACGTTGCTTAATTCCTGTCGGTCACGTGACACCAGGTTCGTCAGATCCATAAGGGTAGGGCTACATGCATTTTAAAAAATGAAAAAAGAAAAAAAATTCTTGTAATAGTCAGTAATCCTTTAGGATTTACTTTTTTTTTCCAATAAAGGGGGAAAAAAAAAAGAAGAAGAAAAAAACAAACAAACTGGTAGTTGTGGCCCCCACATGAAGCTGTAGGGTCGGTGCCAGATTGGATCAGCCAAAGGGCCATATGGTCTGTGATTGGTTGTTGCATTGTTAGGCAACAGGAAGGTCAGTCTGCTGTCACTCTTCTGCCAGGGAAAGGCACTGGTTAATGTCAAGATCAAATTTACTTAAGAATTTACATTAAAAAAAACAAACAAACAGAAATATGGAAGTGACTACAGTGATTTACAGTCAAAAACGTACAACAAAAGACAAATGTAAAGAATGAGAGAATATAAAACAAGAAAAAAGAAATAAATGAACAGTAGCCTACACTAGAATTCAGAGTGCAGTCCAATACAAAAGAGAAAAAGATGAGTCTCACATATGAAGATGTCTAAAGTTTGAGTGGTGTGTATAATGGGACATAAACTGCCACCGCAAAAGCTTGATCACACCTAAGTTTGTATTTCTGTATTTCAGGACATCTATGAGCAGTAACTGGCTGGCTGACAGGAATGTGGAATTGAAGACGATCTGTGAAATAAGATTAGCGCCAATCAATTTAAGATTTGAAAGCTAAGCAATAACATCTTTAAAATCAATCTGGAAACGGACAAACGGCGAAGGGATGCGAAGCCCTGGATTATGTGGTGGCTTTTACATGCCAGTTAAAAAGCAAAGTGCTGCTTAAACACTGCAGAAAAGATGCATCAACATCAGGTGCATTGCAGTTTTTTGTAAAGCGATGACAAAAGCATGCATAACATTTTCCTGTTTGTTTTTTCCCTCAAATTAAATATTTCACTTGAAATTTAATTTTAATAGAAGTATATTAGACATTTCTTAATTTTTTAATAGCTGCTTACTTTTGAAATTTTCACATTCAAAAATACATGAATGTTTCACATTATATGAGATATTATGCTTTTTCTTTCAGTGGTTATGTAGGCTATACAGCTGAAAGGTTACTAAATCCAAAATTAAAGGGTCTAAGCTCTTAGAAAGAGCAGGCTTGCTGCCTTACCTTCAACATATTTGGATAACTTAGAAATTTGAACATTTCACAGGTCAAAATAAGCATTGCCTCTGTGTGTCACATTGATGAGATTTAAGTCAAAGCCAAGATTTTTATCAGGAGGGGTGGTTCTCTACTATAAGTAGTTAAGGCAGGTAATTTCACACAAAATCTACACTGAAATAACTAATGTAAAATTACTTTTTTGATCCTTTTGTTGTTCCTCATGCTTGATGCCCCTTACTGTGCTTTCTTGGTTATATTTGCAGCTGTCATTCTTAAGTGGGCAACATGCAGAGCGCTGAAAATTGATTTACAGGCAGAGATTTAGATTTTTCCATTACATAAACCACGTGTTGCTAGAACTGACTGGCTGGAAAGACTCCTGATTGGCTAACATACTTTACAAAACACCAGTTTTTATTCTGCACTGTAACAACACATCTTCTTCTTTTTTTTCCTTTATCCATCAAGAGTCAAGAGGCATGTTCACCTCACTCGTGCTGCATCGTGTGTATAAGGATTGCCTTCAGCAAATGGGTCATTGACTTGTTCTCTTACCAAGGCTGAGGTGTGCAGAGGCACAAAGAGAGCAGCTGGAGCAGATGGGAGCTAGATGGATGAGAGGCGGATGAGACAGAACTGTGGGTTTAATATTTAACTACTGTAACTGCATGCAGCTCCACCCAGAAAGGAGGAAGATAAAGTCATCAAATTAAAAAAAAAAGATGCACAAGTCACAAGAGGAAAATATTGTGCTGACAGTGTCAAAAAGTGCTGTAAACACTTCTATTATGCAATTCCCATTTTCAATCCATCCTCTTCCAGTAAGTGGACAAGGGGCCCTCCAAGCATCTGCCTTGCTATCAAAAATTTAAAGTAACTTGTGGCTACAAAAGCAGCAGGTTGGAAGACGATGTTATCAAGGAGTTGTTTTTATCAGCTGGTAATTTAATTAAGAAGTGATGGTGAACAGAAGCACTTGAGGTCAAGATGATGTCTAAAACCTGAAAGACTAAGAAGACTTTCCCACAAAGCTGTTCACAACGTTCTTGCTCAGGGAACTTAAAACATCCGTCGCCACACTTCCAGGAAAGTGTGGCGTGTTCTGGTTCTGAAGCAGCATTGCGCTTCGTACAGTGATATCTGCACAGAAATAATCTACAAAGAAGAATCATTACATGAAATGTCCTTGTCACAAAATCCAGCATTCAGATGCAAATTACTAAAATGACTCTCACGCCTCTGGGAAACAAGTTCCACGCTGTCTTGTCACAACGAGCAAAGAGGTGTACCACTGATGCGGGGACGATTCTTCTCATAGAGGGATGAAGGGATGCAATTATACATCAGTAAATTCTGTAAGGATCTATGCATCACATTCAAGTTATGTTTAACCTTCAACAGTCAAAAGGGTCAGACACTTAAGAAGGAAATAATGTAATACTCAAAAAATAGAACTCTGTTGACTTCATTTTTGTATCTTCTTTTTAATTACTATTATTATTTTAAACTCTGCATAGAGATTCTGTGTGTAACCCAGACAATTTAAGCTGATATTAAATAATATCTATGGTTTATCACTCCATTTTACTGGTGTATGGAATTAAAAACTGGAACTGGAGCAGTTTTACAGTAACAAATAGCGGCAGCAGACTGACCTGGAGGAAGATTAATAACATCTCCCCATGGACAGCTGGATCAGATTCTATACAAGCTTCACATTGCTCAAAGTCAAAACTAGAAAGCTTCATACCAACCAATGACCCAGTTAGCTGGCACTCAGAATTATTTCAACACATTCATTTGTAAAAATTGAATATGTAGCATATATGATCAGTTTACATTTGACAGACTCTGTGGCAATAAAGAAACCCTTAACTGGCCATATTTTGAGACGTGAAGCTCTATTCTGTTCTACTTCATTGCAGAGAAAATGTTTTGATGCTGTGTGAGAAATTATTAGAGAAAATTTCATCAGTGGTGCATTACTACAAAACTGTTGCAGTTTTGAAGAAAAAAAAAAGAAAAAAAAGAACAAGCATGACCATCAGACGTCCTGGTCTTTAGATTCTAAACTGAGGGGAGAAAATCAGAGGGCAGTTTTTTTTTTCCCCTTTGCTTGAAATTAAGCCAAGAAAGCTAAATATTTCCCGAAATGTCTCACTTTATATTCCTTTGTGCTGCTGTGACCATTTATAGTCCATTTTGCTGATTTGTTCTCTGACCTTGCAGCTCAACAAAACAACATTAGCCGGTCAAAACGTCTCATCTTTAATAAAGCAAAGTACATTCTTTTAAATTTGCAGTTCATTCAGACTGCAACATCCTGGAGACAGACCTTGCCATTCATAGGTCTGAGCAAACAGAAAAAAAACAAAACACACAGATTCTCAGTCACCTTTCTATTTATTCTGCTCATCACTTAAAACAGTGCGTTATCCATTTGTTGCTCTTTCCATGACAGAAGGCTTTTGTGTCCCTAAGGTACAGCAGCCCAAAAATCCATTTCACCTTTCAAATGCCTTTTCCATTGTCTAAGAATTCCCAATGCAATGAACACAATAGGTTTATCTTTTAAATTCAAAATGATGTAGAAGCACAATGGTCCAAATTCACTTGTTTCAATTATATGACAAAACATAATTACTGTGGAGCACACAGCAAATAAGACATGAAAGGGAAGTAACCTGCATTATTATCATAACAAAGAGAATAATCCATTGGTAACAGTGACAGTTAATCGAGTCTTTCCAAGAACTACTGAAAAAAAATATTCTAATGAGGAATAAATGAACCTTTGTGATTCCCTTCTGAGCAGTTTCATGTCTGTCCGACCTCACGAGACAGTTTCCATAATGCCAACACATTCTCATTCAAACCATTTAATGAGTGTGCATCAGTTAGGTGAAAATAGTAATTCAAACTTTGAAGTGGATCAGTTTTGCATGTAAACCATTGCTCCAACGGATATGATCACTTACAACTGAAGACAAATTAATCTGATGCAAAAAGGAAAAATAAATCCCCAGGGTCAGGGAGGAAACGGGAAGAATTAACCATTTAAATATGTTTTTATGACTAATTCAAGTCTTTTTTGGGTAGTTTTAAGTGCCTAAAATCTTGAGATGTGGATTACAGTGACTACATGCTTTTAACAGTCATTAAGTTGACAGACAAGTCTGCGTTGCATCAGGATTTCCATTTAAAAAAAAAAAAAGAAAATCGAAGCACATTGCACTACTTCATGAGGTCATCAATTCACGGTACTTCAGTGTGGTTTTTGGCTGGTAGAAAACGTTGCTAGCGGGGCTGTCTCTGAGATGGCTTCTGTTGATTTATGCTTCGGCGGTGGTTGGAAGAACTTGCACAAACAGAGTTTTGGAGTTGAGAGATTTCACTGATGAATCAGCTGGCAGCTCTGGAAAACACAGAGAAACGAAGATTCACACAGTTTGATTCAGCTTGTGACCAACATTCCATTTGAGAGATCGCTCATCAAACTGCAGCTTGAGAAAATTCAAACAATGACTCCCAGGGGGAAGTAAGTTTACCGAGATGTAAGAAAACAATTTATGTTATTCAAGGAAAATGCTTTAATTGAATTTTTTTTTCTTTGAATTAATCCATTACGACCTGACGTAACATAAGAGTGCTTTTACCTCTTAAGCCTGGAGCAACACAGATGTTGCATCAACATTTTCAAAACACACAAATTAAACATGGGGGCAAGTTGGGAATTTGCAATGAAAGTAGATGGTTTGACCTCTCAAATGGTTTTTATTCCACAGTTCATGTTTTTTTCTGGGGCTGACAAATGAAAGGTTTTAAGTGTTCCAAAGAAACCCTGAGGTTTCAGAAGGCTTTGTCAAACAAAGCTTTCTATAAGAATGGGTGAAGTCATTTAGTCAGCGAGCTCACTGTCTGATGAATTTTTTTTTTTGCAACCAACATTGGCAGATACAACTTTTTATATATTTGGCCATTTTTTAAAAAAGACCAAACTAAGCAAAAAAAAAAAAAAAAAAAAAAAAGGAGGGAAATTTTTTTTTTGTGGATGAATTTTTTCTTTCTTCTAACAATGCTTCCTGGCAATAAATCTTATACTGTTGAAAAATCTGTTTAAATGGTGCCACGTTTGGAAGGAACATGCAGCTGTGGGATGAGCAGCAGAGGTGAGTATGTGAGTTGCCCAATGAAAGATTTACCAAATCTTCTCTGCCAATGCTAAAAAGCTTCTTTTTTTTTGTCTTTTTTCTTTCTTTTTTCTACTGACTCTTGTTTGGTCTTTTGTAGATCGGATGATGGAAGTCTGAAGAAACAAGGCATACTGGCATTTTAACTATTTAAATTAATTCATTTCACAACCAGGAGCTCCAGATGTGGGGTTGCCACTGGTTGCAGAATTTCATTTCAACATCTCTCCAATGATCACGAGCCTCGTTTTTCACAAGCCTCTACTCTACTCTTTTGGTGGAGCAATCACCAAAACATTCTCCACATCATCTCCACACTCTGAGATTACGATCCAAATCCTGAAACACACACCAGCTCCAGCACACGTTGCTGACCCTGGCACCTGACAATGAAGGCCAGTCATGGCAGGTCTCCTGGCAACTCTATTAGACCAGAGATTGGCCGCAATGTCCCAAAATTATGTCATTTTTATCTTCTCGAAGATTTAAAAACAATTACTTTGAATTCCAAACCTCTACAAGAAACATCTGGTGACATGGTAGATGGAGCAGGTCATATCTATCGAACTGTTTATGTCCTCATCACATGCCTACCTGCACAGAAACCATATTCAGTGACGATAACCACCATCTTCTCATGTTACCTTGAGTGAGGTCCTGGTCCAGGTAGAGTTTGAGTCGTCTGCTGCGAAGGCCAAAAACTTTTGCAGCCTCAGACAGCAAGCCGGAGTAGTGCAGCGCATTCTTGCCCACTGGGTTCACCAGCAGCAGGGTGCCCACCTGTCCAGCCTGACACTCTAGACGACACGCAAAGTGAAATTACAGTACAGATGAGGAAAAATGTTTCCGTCTTAAGAAGGTACATGGAAAAGCATAAGCTCAGCTATGAGAAAAAGAAGGAGCAAGAGAGCGAAAATGTATCTAGGACGAGTTCCTTTGACAAATGAACTAGTCATAGAATACCTGTTTAAGAGAGGTGGCGGAACCCTGTAATTTAACACAAAAGTTGTCTGTCTGAATGTGTCCAACAGATCAGTGACACTGATACAGTTATTTACAATAGAACTGAAACAATGCACAGAAGAAAATGGCAAGTGATTAATACTCTGCGATAATGGCATTAATTATCACCAATGGTTTGAGAGCAGAGGACATGAGATAACAGTCATAAGGACTTAAGAGCTGACAACTTGCTGGACCTGCACTGAGGTGAGCGGGTGAGTCTGTCAACCCTGCTGACTCTTACAAGTGGTTCCACTCGTTAACAACAGAGGAAATTGACTCTCTCTGGATTCTGGGGGAGTACAGCAGTGTGGGACAACGCTGGACATTTTTAAATGTGTGCAGTCTCATATCAGTCACAATTTACTGACTGGCTCCTGATCCACTCACAGTCCTGCAGCCCTGTGAAAGTCTTCATGCAGAATAAGGAAAGAAAAAAAACATTGAACATGAGCAGCCAACCAGCTTCAGGATGAAGAAGATTTTCTTGAATAGCTTGTTTGCAACAAATAAGTCTGAATGTTGGCTAGTTTTAACTTAACGGTGTTTAAAAGTCTGACTAGATGGTGGCATTTTCTTCCCCTTGCTGTGTTTAAAGTTTAAACTGAAGGAAAATGGACCAGTCAGAGTTTGAATGATTTAAAGGATGGAGCCATAGTCAATATCCTTCACTGAAAGAATAAGCAGAACATTCACACAGAGAGTACAGGTAACTTTGACAGCTTATCAATGTTTCAAATGAAAGTTAACAGTTAATTTAATTATTTTGATATTCTGGGATGTGCTGGATGAAAAGACTGATGAAACTGCACATGTACAATGATATGCTGCTTCACAGCTTAGCATACTGTACGTAACACTTTATATTACCATGTAAAATCATCAGTTCTGCATTTGGGATTTGGGAAAGACATTTTAAAAGTTAATCACGTTATATTCTTTGTTTGCTTTTTATCTTTTGAAGAGCCCAGCTGTCTAACTTTGCTCTCAGCAGCAGCTTTGCAATAACTGCACAGAAATGAAAGTATACATCTTGTCAACCCCCCCGCCACAAAGATCTATCAATGTTTTGAAGCCCTGAAGGATAAATTTGACTTGTAGCAGGCTGGCATGTCAAAAAAAAAAAAAGTTGAAGTATCTCTTTGAAGTTAGGCACATCTCAAATACAAAGACTTTCAACAAAATATCTGGATACCTTCTTCTCAATTTAAAAACACAATGATTACATTACAGCATCAAAGTCATAATGTGATTCATTAAAAAAAAACAAATTATCAGATTTTTCTAGAGATTTAGCAAGATATTTCAGAAGTAATTACACTGATTTGTTGATTATAATGACAACACACAATAAATGAAATGCTCTGCGTGACAGTACATAAGTGTGTTTCTCACCAGCTGGTTGTGCATTGCACAGAAGCAGGTTCACGTAGGGACACAGCAGGGCGTCCGTGGTGGGGGCGGGGCCAGGAGAGGACGGGTCTGAAGTTACGCACAAAGTTTTACCACTCAGAACCTGAAGATCTGTTCTGCTGGTCAACTCTAAATGGAAAAAATATGAAATAGATAAAAATCAATGATGGCAATATTTCTTAAGTTTATCTATTCTATTTAATATCGCTGGCTTAAACTTCCAGTGAAAATGGACAACTGCGCTTGTTTCTAATAATGCAACAGAGAATAATAATAGGTCACGCTTAACATGGCATGGCAGAAAGAGGTCAGCAATAAAATGAACAGCAGTCACTCACATAATGAGAGATGTCACATGGGTCTAATGTGACCATGATTCATTGGTCTCACAAACTAGAAGAGGAAGAAGAGAATATGTCTGTCGGAGGAGCTGATATAATTCTTACCTGCCCCGCCATTGAAGAATCTCAGCTGGGTGTTATTACTTCCAAAGATGCTGCTGCACACTTTCCTCAGTTTGTTCAAGTCTAGCCGGTTATCCCCTTTGGGATTCTCCAAAAGCACAACACCCTCTGGAAAATGAAAAATAAATAAATAAATAAAATGAAGAAGAAGAAGAAGAAGAAGAAGAAGAAGAAGAAGAAGAAGAAGAAGAAGAAGAAAATGTTACATGTTTGCCATCATGCATCAGATTTTGCTTTGTTCTGTTTAAACTGTGAAACAGCTTTCTTGGGCATAATAGAGCATAATAGCATAATCTCTGAAGGAAGAAGAAGAGGAAGAAACAGACTCCCAGTGTATCCAACTGACCTTGCTCTTTGTTGTTGGCTTTCATCCTGATGTTGACATATGTGCATGCTGGTCCATTCAGTGGAGCTTGAGAAGCTGAAGCTCCTTTTACTATGGTTAACTCCAAGTCTGAGCCCTTCAACTGCAACAAACAAATGAAAATATAAAGATATAGTACAGTACACATACTTTTGCCTGCTTTAAAAATATATATATCTAAATATGGCACGTCAGTTTTAATAACATGTGGTGAACAATGAGTGAAATGTGAATATTTTTAATTAATATAGGATGCAAAAACTATTTTGGGTGTCCAACATACACTTAGTTATTTAACACAGATAATAAAAGTGTCGCATTTCGTGAACAAGCTCCCTGTTAAACTGAGCCTGAATAAACATACAGCAGACAGAATCCCTACCTGCCCTGAAGGTATCTTTTCATACCTGAGTCTTTTCCTCTATGATGACACTGGCAGTCTTTGGGACAGGGTAGGGGAGAAGTGGAGCCTTGGTAGTAGCCAAAATGAAGTCAGTGTGAGCCTGAACCACGGAGGCCAAGTACTCCCCCTCTGGCTGACAGCGGTAGTATACAGTTATCTCATCTGATGGCACCAAATGACCCTAAGACGAAAAAAAGAAAAGAAAAAAGAAGTAACATATGGTTAAGTGCTTAATGTGGAGAAAATGCCAAGTACAGCATTTTACAAACCAGCTGATATGACATCAGAGGGCTGAGAGACATGAGGGCGGACTAGTCATATGTGGGTGACCTTGCTTAAAGAACGGCTCTTCACAAAGCAGCTACAAAGAAATAACTGCCAGGGGAGGCCAAGGTGAAGAAAATTAACAGGCAAAAATAAAATAAGAATGAAGAGTCTCTAATAAAAAGCAGAAAACAGACAGTACAAGAACAAATAACGACTGGAGGGGTGGGGGTGGGGGGCATTTTTCACTTGATGAAAGTCCATCTATTTTGGTATCATCTGCTGCCAGCTTCTTCCAACCTTGACACATTCAAACACATTGATCTCATTCTAATCTGCAGTGCGCAGCTGTGGACACGTGCACGGCCATACACACATACTGACTCGAGTGCACACCAAGCATGCTGGAACACGTCAATTGCTGTATGTGGCTCAAGGGCAGAAGAAAAGGTTAGCTGGATACAAAGGAGCAGTCAATCAATGGAGGAAGGTTTATAGGCTTCCCTAAGTCAAGGTACTGAACCTGATGGGGTTGGCGCAGTGTGTGTGTGTGTGTGTGTGTGTGTGAGACAGGGAGAAACAGAGTGAGTCAGGTAGAGCGTCAAAGCTCCCCAGGTGGTGAATAGTCTATTTAAGAAAAGAAAAGAAAAAAAAAAAAGGGGGGGGGGGGTGTTGAGGATGCTGACTGCTGTTTCTTTACACTCCATCCCACGCAAAAAGTGACAACTCATGCACACCCACAAACTACAGCTCAACATGTACAAGAGTTGTTAAAAATTAATTCTCATCCACGGGGTGGAAAATTCCTAACAGATCTCAGTTTGAAATAACTGGAGGAATTTAGCCTGGCCAAGGGCCAGTTCGCAACACTGCTGTAGGGGGATGGAAAAAACTGTTTGTTTCTTATGAAAACAAGGGGGCTGTTGGTTAATCCTTCTTTACTCCCCACACCACTTCAAAGCCCAAACAGTAGAATCTGAAAGGGGCCAGACTCTAATTAAGCTTCTGCTAAACCTGCCTTATGATTGAGAAACTTCTAACTGTGACGCTGCAGTGGAAAGATTTCAAAACTGCCTGACAACAGCATGGGACATAAAGAGAGGGGGGGAACTATAACATAAGAAAGATCGCAACAAAGTTTTTACTGTATGGCTGCAACACCAATCTGTTGATGAAGTTTAAAAAAGAAAACAAAAACTGCTGTGTATGAAGCAGGAGCTCTGGCAGAAGGAGAGCTTGGGGTTTAACAAGATATAAACAACATTGTTTGTAAAGCAAGGAACAAATTCCTCAGAAGGTGAGGTCACAAGGGGGGAAAAAAAATCCTTACACATCCCTCAGTGGCATGTTTTGCTCAGCCTGAAGCAGCCCTGATCACACACAATGAATGTTTCAGCAATATCAGATCCTAGTCATTAAACACTGGATTGTAAAATTCAGTAGCAGTGTGTTATGCCTCAGCCTTGTTTCCAGAGCTAGTAGTGCTCCTGAAATACTTGCCCCACCTTTTTGCGTAGTTTCTGAATGCGGTTGATGACCTCTCGGGCAACACCCTCATCCACCATAGACTGGTCGGGAGTGACATCCAACAGTACCAGCACCTGTGACAATAAGCAAAGGAGAAAAAGAGGAAAAAGTTATCCAACTATGAAACTTACTGTAGATAAATAAATCTGACAATGATTTGACAAAGGAGGATAACCTGAAATAGCTTTCAGTTATTTACATATATGTGCCTGGTATGGAGGCCAAAATTATTAATCTTTAATCAAACAAAAGTCTCAAGAAAGGATCGCAACAGGCATAGTTTTCAACAACGTTTCAATTGTAATAAAAATAAATACTGCAATAAGCTCAGAATCTTGAAAAAAAGTGAGATGATACATACATGTATATGTGACAATTACAAGTCCTAAAAATAACTTCCATGAATCACAGACACATACATAAAACAAACAAACAAAACTCTTCCTTTGTCCACCGGCGGTGTTGTGTTTCCTCCGAGGTAAAGGTCCTACTGGAGTCCTGGGAGCTGGAGGGTTCTGCACAGGGTCTTAGCTGTTCCCACCAGTTTGTCGGTCTGGATGTGGAAGTCCCACAGGATCTTGAGCTGTTCATTCTCAACCATCTTTGGAGGTGACTTCCATCTTTACCCTGGGACCTCCTGTCCATACTCGGTGCAGATGTTTCTATACACTAGAATAGTGGTGGTGCTGACGGTAACGAGGTCATAACCGCGGTACACGACAAGTGACCGCGGTGTAGCAGTATGCAGTTACCATGACGAGGCCTAGCCTGTTCTTGTGAAGCCATGACCAGAGCCTCTTTGCTGTCTTTCAGTCCAACCTTTTCCAGCTGTTAGTATATTTGCCCGACATCAGCCACTTCTTTAATTTGGCAGTGGTACATGCCATGTGGGGACTTGTCCTTCCATGATAGCCCATCTGGTTCCTCCTCCATGTTGGGATTCAGTTGTCTGAGGCAATCACTTAGCAGGTCATCAGTGGGGGGCATCTTCTTGATGTATTCCTGGAGGCCTACTGTTTCCTCCTGGATAGTGGCTCTGATGGTCCCTTGTTTATGTCCTCCCTCCCTCTGCTTAGTGTACAACCTTAAGATGCTGGACTTGTGCTGCGACCCTACATGCATTGTAAGGAGTTTCCTTGCCTTGACAGCAGTAACTTGCATCTCTTCTTCCAGTGGTCAGAATATTATGCCAGCGGGGTACCTGATTACTGAAAGGGAATAGGAGTTGATAGCCTGGATCTTGTTTTCCCTATTCAGCTGACTCTTCAGAATCTGCCTCACCCTCTGCAGGTACTTGGCCATAGTTGACCTCCATGCTGCTGTGATGGATCAGGGAGTCGTTGTCATGTTCATTCTTGGCATATAGCTCAAAGTCATCCAGAAGTCATCGTAGAAGAGGTGGCTGACAGTCATTGTGAAGTCTATATCTGTAACCACTCTTGTTGATGATCTGACTCAGAGGGGTCAGGCCTATGCAGAACAGCAGGGGGAACAGGGTACCTCCTTGGTATATACCACATTTCATGCACACCTGTGCCACTGACTTTGAGTTGACCTCCAGAGTGTTCTTCCAAGTTCTGGATGAAGTCAGAGTCCTGTTGATCTTATACAGCTTCAGACACTCCAGTACCCACGTGCGTGGCATCGAGTCATAATCTTTCTTGTAATCAGTCCAGGCAGTGTACAGGTTGAAGCTACTGGATTTGCAGTCTCAGGCGACCGCCCTGTCAGCCAGTGGCTGGTGCTTGTTATTACCAGTCCCCTTCAGTGCACTGCTCATGTATTGTATCTATTGGTATAATTTTCCTTCTGGGGGTCCTATATGATGAGTTTAGCCATTCTGACCTTACCACCTGGTTCATTTGCACTGCCAGGTGTTTGTGGAGTGCAGGCAGCTTCCTGAGCCAGTAGGTGTGAATCATGTTGGGCCCTGGTTCTGTCCAGTTCTTCATTTTAGACACACTATGTCTGCTGTTGTTATGACTACCGGGTCTTGTTCTGGGAGGTTGCTGTGTTCAGCATGTAGATCCCCAAGCCATTGGGCGTCAGTGTTATGTGTTGTTTTCTTTCTCCCAAATACTTTTCCAGTATTGTTTCATCTCAGCCTTGGGTGGGTCTGCTACCACCTTACTACCCTGCCACTGAGACTAGACCCTGGATGGATTGTTGAAGAACGTCATATTTATTCTCCTTGTCTCCACTTCCTCTGCTGTAGCTCTTCAGTCGGGTAGCCAGGGCTGTGAGTCTTTGCTTGGCAGTTTCCAGTGCCTTCTATGTACAGTTTGCTGTATTTCTTGAGCAGCTGTTTCTTCATGTTCACGCCTCTCTGTAGCTCTGTTAGCAGGCTGACCTCTCTCCATGTTACCATGATTTTAGCCTCTAGCCTTCTCCTCCATGGAGGGTGTTCTTGCTCTTTGCGGCTACTACTGCTATTCATCTTGTAGCCAAGCATCTCTAGGATCACTGTTACTGCTGTGTATATCAGCTGATTGGTCTCAGTGATGTGGTTGGCAGGGACAGTTCGTACTGCTTTGTTCAGAATAGAGAATCTGATGAGCAGTTTGTACCTCATCTATCTCTAATTGAGCTAGCAGCTTCCTCTTCTTTATATTAGAACACTTAGCTGGTAGTTCTTTCTTAATGGATCCACATGAACCTCCAGTCTCTGGGGTTGCTGATGTAATAGTACTCCAGTAATACCTTGTTCTCTGCCCCGCTTCTTGAATGTATTGTTCTAGTAGCCCACTTCTCATCAGTTTGGCCAGGTCCCCAAGCATCTGATGCTGACCTTGTTCACCGGGGCGTTGTCCGATCTGGCATAGCTCTGTTTGTAATTGAATCACTCATCTCGAGGTCTTGGCACGTAAAGGACCTTGCCCAAGGATCCAACTGGATATCACCATCACTCTGACTGGGGTTTGAACCTATGACCCCCATGTACCAAAGTTAGGAACCTAACCTACTGACTTTTCTCAAAATGGCTACTTTCACAGGTTCAAAAAGGCAAGTTAAATGGAATAACATCGGTTGAAAGGTCCAGCTTAGAACTATGGTCATTTCTTTTCTACAGGTACCTAAAGGTGGGCAATAAACACATCATAGAAAGTATAAAGGGATTTGTAGTAATAATAAGGATTTCTTTTTTAAACTCTCCATTTGAATAGGCTGAAATGAAGAAATTCAGAGAACACTAAGAAAATAAATTGCTTGAGCTGCCGGTTAAACATTTACAATATAAAAACAGAGATAATGTCAATACTGTACTCTGCATGTATCACTTAATAAATGTCAACGTGTATAAATGTCTGCTGGTCCTTGACTGTATATTATGAGAAGTGGAAAGGAAAGAGATGGCTGTGACAGGGGAAATGCATGAAAGAGACTGAAAACAGAAAACAAGAGAGAGAACAGAGACACGGACAGATGGGAGCTGGAGAGACAGTGCAAAGAGTGAGTGAGTGAGTGAGCATGAGAGAGAATTAAAAAGCCAGTTCAGTTCTTTGGTATGAAGGTGCAGCCGTGTGGTGTGTATACGGTTGGAGGAGCACTGATTAGAAAGGGCCTGTGGGAAAGGCACACGTGCTGGTTTCTACTTAGCCGTGAAATGATTTCATACATCTCACACACAGCAAAGACACATAAATGCGTTTACCGTATGTGGTAGGATAGTGCAGCAACGGCAGCAGAGCTGCATTTTTCTTTTTTAGATCAGTTACATTTTTAGCTCAATATACCCAGTGAGAGCAGGTAATAGGTAGTCAAGAGGGAGAGAGGGATAGAAGGGACAAGTGTATCTGTGCCTCTGTATCATTCTACTGTGCTAACAAGAGACTATTTCTATTTTTTTTTTTTTGTAAATCTTATGCAACCATTTATCTAAACTATGTGCAGAGAATTTTTAATCAGAAACATACACATTTAAGAAAAAATAGAGAGAAAGGGGTTTTTAAGAATAAACCAAGCCATTAAAAATACTACTTTGAGTTTCATTAATCTAATCAATGTAATGGTTTAAGAAGACAAAAAAAAATCTGTGCTGTCAAATAAGCAGGGAAGACGTGTTTGTTCAAAGAAATTCTATTCTTTTTTCTGAAATGTACTGAATATAAGAACAATCAGTGGGTTTTAAATTTGAGCATACCTGTGAGTCAGAGTGTGCTTCGTAATTGGCAGCTGAGCCAGAGCTCTGATCGAAGGTGTACATCAGCCTCAGGTCCTCCTCACAAAGCTCATGGCCGTCCACCATGATGGATCCTTAAAATTAACCAGACTACATCAACACAGACCTTTTTTTTAAAAAAAACAAAACACAAAAAAAAACAAAAACAAAACAACTAATCAAACATGCCATTTACATAAAATCAGTCGCAATGGAAGTGTGACAGCACAATTAGATTTTGATTAACTAATCTGTTCTCCACATTATAAATACTGATGGAAATTAACTTTAGCTATAATCAGTACAATAACAAAAATAGATGACCAAAATGGTTCAAACTAAACTTCACATGCATTCTTTAAACATGGTTTCTGCCTTAAACAGCGAGTTTTCAAATTTCCTTCCTTATCTTAGTTTGGAGAATATTTCCAAGTGTCCTGACAAAGTAATACTTGAATCTGCACGTGTGGGTTACACTTCCTCACTTAAAAACATTACATTGTGCTCTGTCCTGCTCACCAGCATCCATCACAACAGACTGAGCCAGACTTCAGTGAAGTTAAAACCATAAACTAATGTCTTAATTACTGTGAAAAAAACCACCCCGATTAAATAGTTTTCGATGGCAGGATTCAGTTTGTGAAAATTTATTGGCTACAATCAAACCTTCTTCTTTCTCACTAAATGTAAGAACTTTTTTACGGTTATGCCTGGCATCCACACTAATCCAGCAAAGTTGATCTCCAATCCCCGATTTGATCCTCTATTTCCATTACAAGGCAACTGGTGCAGTTTAACAACGTTTTTTTTCCAGCTGGTTATCCTGCCTGTTTTTAGTTGTGCTTGCATGTACAATGAGCATGGATGGCTGTGTCATATGGGTTTTATAGTGCTGTAATGTGAGTGCAGATCTTTTCTAACATTCAACTAAAGCACTAGTGTGGATGTGGCTCACTTTCATCTTTAAATGCTGTTTTGTCATGGACTTGTGTGGACGTAGCTTAAATAAAGTTCTTTCTTTGTCTTAAACTTGTCTTTGATAAACAGGTTTCTGGACAAACATTTCCTTGGATCAAATGGCTCCCAAAGCCTTTGCGTTTCTACCCAGATTCATCAAAGCTGACCTTTAAAACAACACAGAAAATTCTGTCTACCTATAATGCATCTCCATTTTACCCGTGGCAGCAATTAGCCATGTCTGCGTTCCAACTAAAATCCATGACCATACTGTCCTGCACTGTTCACTTATCAACACCCAGAGGCTGAATGAAACAGTCACTCCGCTTCTCTCTAAACTGAGATTTCTTTTATTTGATTTACTGCTTTGCTTGTTTCTTTTACCTGAACCCCCATTCTTTAAAACACGGGATCAGAGGTTTGGGAAAGGAACGATTGCCACTAATCTTTAATTGCAACCATCCTAAACTAAACTGGATCCTCTGAGAAAATCCTTCTTTGAGAATAATTAAAAAACAAAGATATATTTTGCTTTATTTAGATTAGAATCATTAAATTACTTCATATAGACTCAAAGGTTACATCTTGCCTTTCATTTTACTTCACAGTAACTTTTGATTCTGTAGACATTTCCATCTGTATTTCCATTTTAACACCAGCCTGTTAAAATGTTGGAAAGATAGATCCCGTGGCAGATCTATCTCAGCTCTTCCATCGGTCTTGCTCCTTTTTTCCTCTCCAACTGGCCTGACTTCAAACATCCTTGTGATTGAAAATATGAAGTTCCCATAGCCCGACTGACCCCCGCTGCTTCCTACCCCAGAGAATCTGGGGTCTTTCTATAATTGGACAGACAAGATACCTTGCGCTGGTTTAATCCCTTCTTGTGTTCTGAGGACAAACTGGCTGTGTGCATGTCTTTGTGAGATGCTTCTTTGCAACGATTCACCGTTTACACTGACTTCTCTTTAATTATTCATTATTTCATTAGCAACAACACTACTTTACAGGAAATCCTGCATTTAGACCAGGGTCATTTTTTTCCCCATATACGAGTCTACACTTTGTATACGGGCAAAAATCTTTGGAACTGGTTTAATAAGGAGGAAGAACACAGTAACAGGAGACTTCAAAATGGCCACCGGGTCTTCCTTCGGGGAAATTATCTGCATTGAAGTATAAGTTACTGTTTTTGTCACATCAAGGGTCAGACTGCTAAGAGACATAAGATAAAATCAGTAATTAGCCACCTGGTACAGCCATTAGGGAGTGCTGTCCCTGATGATTGCCAGATGACCTCAATACCATCATAGTCTACTAACGTATGCTAATTTGCTTTTAATTTCAGGCTGCAGATACACTTCTATTTAGAATATGTTCATGCAACACAGGAACAGTAATAGAATAGGAATAAGATGAACATACCCATTGTGCAGTCTTACCAATTCATATGTTGATAAGCTTTACATCTGCCAGTTTTATCAAGCTATTAGTTATTAGCTAGATAGCTATTCAAGTCTCAAATATGAGAGTACTCTCATCAACAGATGCAGATTCATTTTTTTTTCTTTTTTGGCATGAACAGGGTCTTTTTTTTTTTTGCTGTAAAGTTGTTTTTTTTTCTCCACAATTGAGAGCTGAGCAACTCTCGTTTTCTATTTTATTTATTTCCTTGTCTGTGAACTGTAGCTTGAATGAATATAGTCGAGCACCAAAAAAATAAATAAATAATCTAAATGCACGCTGCAATCATCTTAATAGTCTGCCGGACATCCTGATATTTCATGGAAGTAATGAAAATTTCTCATCATATAAAGGAGCCAGTGTGCAGGGATGAAAAAAAGATGAAAACAACAGAAAAAAACTGTCTGTGGAATATAGAGCTACTGTCTGTCTTTTAACTTTGGTCACAACAATCAAACAGTCACTGTATTAAAGTCTAAAAGAAAACTAAAAAAGAAAAGGACAAAGTTTAAGTGTAAAATACCCAATCTTCCTTAAATTCTCATAACTAAATAAAATAAATATTCAATGATATTAAGATTTGCATGAAAAAAAAAATCCTGTGTAGCTGTTTTTGCTGAGTAATACCTTTCTTCTGGAAGGCCTCTAGCTGTTCACTGGTGAGTTCCTTGATAGAAGCAGTGACAGCTTTGAAGGCTCCCTTTAATCTCTTGCCCAGTACCATGTGGTCGGGCTCAGCTCTCAGGCGGATACCATACTTGTCCTTGTCCGTTGAAAGAGTCAGCTGTCGCACATTAAGCTCCTATGGGAATAAAAAATAAATAAAATAGCCTCAGACCATGTTTTTGAAACAAGTCCAGTCTCTGCTGCAGATTTACCACAGCTTTGTGGCTGTAAAAGAAAACATGTCTATTTACTATGGATCCACAGCGCTAATTTTGCACATAAAAAGCCCAAATACATTGACCTTTGTGCTTGTCCATGTTGTATACCCAATAAAGGAAGGTTCCCTTACAGTGGAGCAACTGTTTAATTTACCTGTGAAAATCTAAGATGACCATGAAACTCTTGTAGCTATTCTTGTTAGTTTTCAATGACACACTATAACTCGTGTAGTGGGGATTTGAAAAGGCGCTGTCCCTGAGTGCAGAGAGGGTCACTAAATGGCCACGAGGCCATAACTCACCCGCTAAGGTTACTCATTCATGACTTCATTTTCTGGAATAATAGCTGCTCCCAGATATCTTAGCAGTGGACAGTAGCCTGAGGTGATGGATGGATATCAAGTAAGCCCAAAAGATTTCTCTTGTCATTTGGCTCCTGGGCCATAAAAAAGCAAAAACAAAACCTGAGTGTTTTTTTTTTTTCATTTGTTCTAAATAGAGGATAATAAATATTTTAACAGGTAATCTGGTTCATAGTTGTATCACCCTTGCCATAGCAATAAGAAACAAGCTACACCTAAAAGCTAAAGCTAAAAAAAAAAAAAAAAAAAAAGAAACAAGCTACACCTACGTCAGTGGAAAATTACAGGTTTCTAACTATAAACAGGTCTGCTTATATACATATGCATGCTAATTTGCACTGCACTGGTCATGACAGAATTGACCTGGTTGCATCTTTGTTTGCACATCAGTGACATTTTGGAATCCTGCAGAATTGGAGATTCCCAATTGCTGCCGTTTTTTCTTTGAAACCACACTCTAATTTGTCCACTTCAGTGAGCATGCTCCAGTGTCTTCAACTGTCTTCAAGACTTTAAAATACCTAAACTGGAGGAGAAACCTCATCTGTAATTATGAAGTATCCTAAAGCATCCTCGTGTAGACTTTAGGTCTTGTGTGTTTCACAGTCAGTCACAGTGGCCATGCACGCGGGGATGGGTAGTATACAGGAATTTAAAATATCGAGGCAAAATGCAAAATGTACTGTCATTTAAATTTTTGAAATGTGTAATATTTTGTATCAGAACACTTAAGTGATTTGTATTTTGTAGATTAAGAATGCTAAAATTCTGAGACATCTTTGACATAACGTGGCAGAGAAAAATAAATAGTTCAGAACTCTCCCAGGAGAAAAGAAAGGTTTTCTAGCAGAGGTGAGCAACAATGCCAGGTTTCAATTTAAATGGAAAACAGCTGCAACACTCGATGGCATTTCACCTAAATTTACATGTTTTTCAGATGGCCGTGCATAATTATTCCCCGAAATGGAATTGTTCTAATGCAAGACAGATATTAACATTCATGCAAAGTTAGTTTGATACTTTCAGTTGAATGTTGGCTGCGCATTGTGTGTGAAAAAGCAAAGGATTGGTGTTAAGGCAACATTTCTGCACTCTGCCATGAGCTGATTGATTATGTTAAATACAGAGGAAATATGCTGTGTCACCATAAGAGTGATAATGTGGTGCTGCAAGAAGGTGTGGGCTACGTAAGAAACTGTGTCTCAGCCTACACCACTGGTATTGCCATTCGCTCAAACAGTAAGTCGGGCATGAAATCAGCCAGTGAGTTAGTCGATCTTTAAATATCCAATAAGTCAATCCTCTGATTCACTCAACCTTACATATTATAGTCTAAAAGAACAGAAATGTGTGGTGAAATGCCAAACATAGCCATACTGACAAGCCGCCTCCTTTCAGTCAATCGTGCTGTTCAGGCTGGGACGGAGCTCAGCAGACACCAGCATGCATGTCCGCGAAAGACAGCAAGTCAGTTTTAAAAGTCACAGGGCATAAAAATCAAAGCCCATTCTGTGGCTAACCTCCTCCCTCTCAGCATTGAGTCTTCTCATCAAATGTGTGTTTTGGTCTCAACAAAACAGTATAAATGCCTTCTGTGACTATACACACTGACCGGTGTGACTTCTTAATTTGCTGCATCCTTTTTGCTTTTAAATATAATAATGAAAGTCAAAATAGTAAAGGAATTCAACTATAAATTTAATTTAAACTTAATGACACTCAACTAAATGTACAACGCACATTCAGATTATCCACTGGGCTCCAACACCTCAAATGATCTCAGATGAACCTTGTTCAGCTGAGGGTAGCAAGAGGTTGGGATGGTTACATGCTCTCATCACCAAAAACACAGTGATAGACAGGAAGTGACTTTAACCAAGACAGAGATTGCGGGATCTAACAACCCATGTATATCTTAATCTGTAAAGGTTGCATCAAGATTTCTCAGCAATCTCATATGTGTTCAAAATCTGGAATCAATTTTCCACCTGAAGGTGGCAACTCTGCAACTTTCAGCTACCCCAGATGAAACAATCAGTATGAAAGAATCAATGTGATATTTCCAATGTCATCAGATAATCAAAGAAAGTTTGCCGTGCAGTAACAAAGATAGCTAGGGACATATTTGTTCTAGAATTAGAAATCTATGTTGGCCATCCTGCAGACTTGCTTCTCCAACCTCTGTCTGCAAACACTGAGAAGGTAGCAGGGAATGATATGTCGAGGAATGCAACACTACTACACCTCTGCAACTACTTACAAAAAAAATAAAATATATATATCTATAGTGTTGATAAG
>JBAMYA010000020.1:4813026-4837328 GCA_037176975.1 Arrhamphus sclerolepis
TAAATACCTACAAAAAAAATAACATATATATATATATAGTGGTGATAAGAAGCCAACACAAGCAAAACTTTACTTGTGGGACCAAAACAGAGAAATAAATTTGGCTAAGCTGTGGCAGCAGAAGCCTCCTTGTTATGAACGTCCTCCAACTCATACTGTGATTGTGTGAAACAAGCAGCATAGAAAGAGGAAGTGGAGGAATTGCAGCTCCCGTATGAGTTGCACAACAGAGAACATATTAACACATCACAATAAACAATGCAGTCACTTTTCAGTCTGCCATTTTGAAAGATTACTGCCCAGTAATTTCATAGTTGCTCACCTCAGTCTAAAAGAATCACTGTAAAGTCAGTATACATGGAGCATGATGTCACAGCCAAGTTTATATGATCAGTACCTTAATAAGCTAGGGAGAGAATAGATTTGCGAGGAATAGAAATAACAATAACAATACACCAAAGGTGACAATGCTGTTCATTGTAAAATTGTGGAATCTGCTAAGCTGTTGGAAAAACAAAGGCGCTGTCGAAGCAATACTGACAGTTCAAAAACCACCTCACTTAGATGCCATTAAGCACCTGAATGGATCCCATCTGGCTTCTGCAACAAATCTGCACTTGGTGTCTATATTACTCTGAAAACGGAGGTGACTCAGTGATTCTGCAGCAGGTGCGTGACAGGCGGTAAGGATGAGCCACGTATTGTCATCAGTGCTTACAGTACACAACTGGATTAACAGTAATATTGTCTTTTCTCTTCTAGTAGAGAAAACAAAGTTCATTTCAGCACATTTGAAGAGTCTGACAACTGAGGAAGATCAAGCATGAAAGAAAGAAAAAAAATTAATTCCCCGACATCTGCTTGTCCCTCTTTACTAAATGAAACAAGCATATTAATTTCAATTACAGCTGAGGATACAAGCAGCATGAGAAGATGTTCTCCTTCTGATGTTCACACCCTCTACAGAGTCAACATACCGAAGTGGCTTTGGACCGCTAACATGGTTTCAGGGGATGTTTCTTCTTAAATTGTACATAGTACTGATCAAAGCACAGAACACCATAGGAAAAGAATGCGTCTCTTGCCAACTCGCACTCCTACAGAGTTTTCCTACCTCTAGGATGTATTTCTGCAGGGACTGGATGTCTTTCAGGGCCTCTGGGTCCTGGTGAATAACTACCACCTCCTTCAATGGATACTGAAATATACACAAAAATGATGTAACAGAGCAAGGTATAAAGCACAGATCAATCAGACAAAAACCAAATACACAAAGTAGTGTGAAATTAGTGACTGGATTTCTTGCACATTTTGACTATTGGTTCTCTTTCTCATGTTTAGGTTGGAATTCTTTGAGGACATGAACCCTGATCATACGCTCTTTTTGACTGTGCTTAAAACAAAAGCACACGTTAACATTTCAGGCAGTCTGGCCAACACTTGGACCAGTCCCAATTAAATTAACAATATATTTAAGGTTATTTTGTAAAAATGGTCCATCTGCTTTCCCTTACAGTTCTCATAACGAACCTCTTAGCAGTGGCGATGTGTGTTATGGGTGGACGGTGACGTACCTTAACGGGCAGGGTTTTCCTGTCCCGAATCACTCTGCCAAGCTCAATCACAGACTGCATCTGAGAGACGGCGCTCTCAATACGCTTGTCAATCAAACTCTCCCTGTTTAACAGAAACATGAAACAAGAAATTTTGAGCACCATCATATTTATAACCATCCCAACAGTAATGTAAAGTTAATGTGTGCTTAAAAACTCTGCTCTTTTTGGTCATATTAGAGATAAGGGGTTGAAAAGTGTTCTACTAGTTTATAATTGAAACTATAACTGGCTGGGTGTCTTCAATTATGCAAGTAGCACGAGCACCATACCACCCCAATCTAGTATTTCAAAAATAACTGAAACACACCCCTGAGTAATTATCTGTATTTTGTAAAGCGCAGAACAATTTAAAAGCACAGCAAGATGTGGTGAGTGCAATTTTAAAGTAACTCAATAACTGCAATCCTCATCTTCTCATGAATTGTGAATAATAAATAACGACTGGTCGCCTTCTGGATAATGCAGCACAGAAGGGTCTGTAAGTTCAAAAAATATGAACTTTGGAACAATCCATTTTCTTCAGTTCATTACAGAAACATCCACTAATAAGGCACACTGAGATCTCCATGTCTGAGGTCAAATTTAAGCTGAACAGCAACTAATAATTATTAGTCCCAACATGAACCACAACTGTTCATCATTGTAAGATGGCGATGCTCAAGTGGCAGCCTGTGACAGTTGCTCTGGCAAAAATGGATTTTTGTCCCTCTTTGGATATATCTACTGAGCTTTATGAGGCTGAAATAGTGATTTTTAAAATGTTTTTGTAAGAGGATGTAGATGCTCTTCTGCTGCATGGCTCTCTACTGGGTTTTTTTATGTTTTGTTTTAAAGAGCTGCCATTACAACGGTTGATTAAGCTTTTGAAAAAACTGGCCCCCAAATAATACCCCAAACACTGGCATGCTGAAGAGGAAAAGTGAAAATTACAGAGCGGGAGGAGAATGGATTTCAAGAAGGAAGAGATTTTAACCACCCTTTCACCTTGATCATCATGGGGACGATGAGATCCCAGGAAAGTGAAATGGACAAGTTTGTAATGCTGACAGGAGACAGCAGGAGCACATTCCTGCACCATTCTGCATGAATATTGTATGAAGTAAAACGCTTGGCGCAGGAGTGCTTGCAATTATTCCTAGCAACAGACGGCGTAATCCTGGACATGTTACTGAGAAGGAGTCGCTCAGCATCCCAGACGCTCAACTGTTTGGCTGTGAGCTTCTGTCCATGCTGTCAACTGAAAGAGTTCACCTGCTGCACGTGACATCATCAGTACAGTTACTGACAGACACAAACACCCTGATATATTCATGAGCCTCTCTCTGCTACACGTCCTGCTCTAATAATTTTCAAAATAATTTCCACTCTCATACATTTTAATTTACGCTGCAACGTCATTTTAACTAGACGATTCAGAAAGTACTATTTAATTCAATTCTTTGTGAAGTGGCAGCCTTTTTAAACATTGGATGCTACTGAGTGTTTGCACAGCAATGAAATGAAGTGAGGGGACAGAGACACAAGGGACAGCCAATCCTTTAATGAGGTGATAGGGAAGCAGCTGTTCCCACCGCATGATTGGTGGGCGACCTTTGGGAGGCGGGTGAAGGAGTCCTATCCCACACCAGGAAGGACAAGTAGCAAATAGCGACAGAATTAGAGGCTGCCTAAATGGCAGCTGAGATTATATGACCCATTACACAAACTATTTTCCTAATGCAAAATCATATGGATATTTAATCATGTCAGAACTTTTTCCTTAATCGTTAAAGATGGTGCAATTAAGTTTGGGCAATTAGAAATTCCTCCCAGGCATTTCAGAACTGATCAGCCGCCAAGCTACATATTTTACTAAAATAAATGAAGTGGAGTGAATGAAATTGTATTTCATCTGCAATATGCAGACTGCAGGGTACACAATCAAGACAGTGTCAGTACAATTCTGAGTATTTCTCAGTCTGCTACGGGTGCATACATTTGTCTTATTCTTGAAAGAGAGACAATCCAATCGATAGTTGCAGTGTAGAAAATGCATCATCATTTGACAGCACCAGCAGAAGAGTAAAAATCTATCTCCACCAAAAAAAAAAAAACCATCAAAATAACACATCACAATTATGAAATGAAAGGGTTTCATTTTCATAAAACTACAAAGATCAATGTCCAAAAAAACAGAGGAAAAATGAAACTGAGTAACGGTAGTAATGAGAACAGTTAAGATGCAAAGAGAAAATCTGCTGTCAAGCCTGACAGTCCAACACAAACGACTGCAGCCTTTTAAGATTCAAGATCTTCTACTCTGGGGAGTTCAGAAGGTTACACAACTGGAGAAACATAAGGCCATGCACTCTGCCTGAACCTGATTAGGCTACGAATAAGCACTGGATATTTTGTGGGGAAGGAAAAAAATAAAAAGGGGGGTGGGGGAGTTGCTGTTTTTCAGACTGCTGTGTAGCAATAACAGCCATCTAAACAAGCTTGTTTAGTCTGAAACCTGTTTGAGCAAGAAATGGACCTGCTGAGGTGTCCCACATAAAAGACACTGACAGATCAGATCCTCCCTTGACAATGTGCCTGTTGGCATTAGTTTAAGATAATTGTTCATGCTTTGTAATGTTTTTTTTTTTTTTGTGACATTGCTGATTTTTTTTACTCACACAATTTGGATTGTTTTTCCACCGCGAATGAAAGTTTCCGTCTGTTTCGACCTACTTTCACCCCTGCATTACATGCCTAGCAGCACATAACCTGACTGTTTTCTATTGTTTATATTTCCATTGTAAATCCTTTTTTTCCCATTTTGTATGGCTTGTTATTGTTTTTCTGTTATAACAAACATTTTCCCTCAAAAGATCAATATAGGAATGTATATATCAATCCATCCATCAATTATCACTGCATCTATTCAAATATAATTTAATCTCAAATAAATACATTTTGCCCTCATCAGGTAACAGAAAATCCAAGCTATATAGAGCAACTTTAGAGGTTTGCAGTTGGGCTTCTGGTACCCAGAATATTTTACTCAGATATTGATACATTAAACTGCACATCAAAGTCCTGATGTCACCTGCCTGACAGTTGGCAACAGTGTTTTTTTTTCCTTTTTTTTTTTTGACTGTGTGTGAGAGAACTCATATCTCATTCATATACATCACACAGAATTCAATAATTTTGTTCTACCCTGTAAACACATTTTTCTGTCAATTCTGAACATTTGATAAAGAAAAAAGAAAAAGAGTCTGCTGGGCTGGTACATTAGACTTTCATAAATGAAATTTGTTAGAAATGCAGGCAAATCCCAGCAACACAGCCTATCCTGACTACAGCTTCACTAAATAAAGTTTTCCAACCTGACTTGAGGCATCATGAGATAGTGGATGCTGTTGGAATCCTTCTCTTCAACAGAGGCAGGGTCAATGAGGTGACGCAAATTCTGGTACATCATTTCAGTAATGAAGGGAGTGAAGGGAGCCTGAGGAGAAGTAGGGAAGAAAGAAAGTAGACATAAGAGGAACAGAGTGAGAGAGAGCGACATTATTAGATTTTCTGCACTCTGGTCAATTTACATTTCTGACATAAGCAGGGTGGAGGTCCTTTTTTTCTGTTGCTTTTTTTTTCTCTCAATTGGCACAAAACGTAAGAGAACTGTGCCATTGAGGTTTTTTTTTCTCCCCCAAATCTCATTCTCCTCCATTTCAACCATGATAAATTCATTTGTATAACTTACAACTGGATCTGTATTGATCTTAGATTAGACCAACTGCCTCTTAGTGTGGCTAACCTGCAAAAAAAAAAAAAAACTTCAAATGTGTTATAAATAAAAACTCCTACTGCTTCTGCATTATTCATAACCACACAAGCACACAAAAACACCTCTTCCATACCAACATTATGTCTTTGTTTCTTGCACACAAAAGCAAAACTTCACTCTATGAAATTTCCCCCATGCAACTGCTCTTTTTTCTCTCTCCATCTCATACTTACACACAAAAATCAAATGACTCACCATCAGCCTGCACATGGAGAAAAGAACACTGAAGAGGGTTTCTAGCGCCCACAGGCAGTCCTCGGTGCCACTCTCTCCCTACAAAGTTCACAAACACATCAATATGTTCTTTCCCCTTGGAGAAGTAAAAATATAGAGATGCCCTTGCAGACATTAGCATAAGTGCTCTCAGTCAAAGTCAAACAAATGTTCACAGGAAGGGCCACAAATTCATAGCTATAAAACTTCAACAGATGAAGGACGGGATAAAGTCACTTCACAGAGACATGAATCTTCTCTTTCCACTGATCAAGCTGATTACTTGATGAACGCGTTTAATGATTACTCTCTCTAAATTTAAATCATGCTGCAATATTTTTGATTCATCAGATACAGATTGACAACATGTTTCTCTTTGGAATCATAAATGTAGAACTGTGATCTCACCTTCAGGCGGCGTCTGTTGGTCCGGACGTACCAGTTGGTGAGCATGTCCACAAATTTGACCAGGCGAGGCACGACAGTGTACAGGCGGTAAGCTGCAACCAGAACCAACTGTCAGCTTAATTAGACGAGAAAGAGAAGCAGCCTGAATGGCCCGCAATGTAGGACATATTTTAAAACACGAAAGCCCAAGTTTAACTAAAGCGCACCGTCACAGCGTGAAGACTTATCTGAATAGGAACCAATCGCCCTGACAAACCATTTACATTTTAAATTGCAAGTGATCAAATCTGACGTGTGTGCCCTTGCTGACGTTCCTTTATCCGCATTGTTGTTGTTACGGCAACATATCTGCATAGAATCCATAGAAACAAACCAAACTGGAGGTTGGTAAACAGGTTTTCGTACTGTCACCTATGGTTATGGGGAGTTGTGGTGCAATTCTTCAACACGTTAAAAGAAAAGAAAAGAAACGACAGTATCAGTCCACAGGCTTCTCACTTCATCACATCGACTCATCAGAAGCATGGGTCAAAAGAAAGTAAAAGTTGTTTTTGTGCTCTGAAGCTGTCGCTTCCAGAACTCTGGTAGATGTTGTAAATGATGATGATGAAGACTATTTGAAATCCTATTTCAGTGACCAGAGATTGAAACTCAGTTTGGAATCAGATTTGAAACCACCTCTGTATATGATTTGAATATATATATATTTTTTTGCTGTTAAGACCATTAACAGTCTAGATACAATTTGGATATACCAGAAATCAGATTTGGGCTGGCAGTCTGAACATGATCTTAGTTAAAAGCTAAGGTCAGTGCAACAGAAGTAGCACTCGAATACATTTCTAAAGATGGACTGTACTTTAGTTTAAAATAAAGTGAAGGAAAGTGATGCCCCTAAAGTGCCTGTCTCACCATCCATCTCAGCCTTGAAGAACTGGATTAGGGACTGCGTGAAGGACTGAATCCACCTGTCCATGATGTTGTCACTCTGCTTTGCTGTGTTTTCATTGTAGAGGAACTGCATTTCCTCCTCCTGACAATTTTATACAAACAACACATACATGTAAACCCAACTATACAGGAGCACAGTTACAAATTCAACAGTTTCTCTCTTAAAATTTGATGTGATGAGCAGAAAAAGGATTATCGATGCAAAGGAATTTAAACCTGGCCTTAAATCTGTCATTAAAAGTAAACAAGACGCAAAAGCCATATTAGTAAACAGTCAATTTATAAAATAGTAATACTAATAAACTAATAGCTAGTCAGTTATTCTTTCTTTACTTGAAGAGGAATTCTGGGAGGGAGGGAGACAAAGATCTAAGGTCTTTGGACTGAATGTGCTTATAATCGATCCAGTTGTTAAATTTCAACTGCAAATTTATTGCACTAATCCCATTTAATGACATCATCCTTTTGTACTACATTTTCTAAAATTATTTTATAACATCAGGGATTAATGACACATTTTTGAATGAAAAATGCACATTTATTAAATGACAAATGGATCAATTGTTGAAGACCAAATCTGAAATGTGCAAATATTTTATTTATTTTTTTTTTTATGTAGACAGAGGGCTATAATTAGCCCAACGTATTTGATTACCAAGTAATAAATTTGTTAACTTCAGTAACAACCACTAAATCAGCGGGAATAAATGGAGAACAGTTGGTCTTGTTTGACAAGTGTACCTTCTGTAATCTTTGCACGTTCTGCACCATGAAGCGATAGGCGTTATACCACGGCAAGAAAACATCTTTCAACACATCTCGCACACCCTCCTCTTTGAATCGCAGGTTCTCTGCTCTCACCACAGGCGAGTTGATGAGATACAACCTAGAGAGAGACAGAAGAAGTTGAAGAGTATATGAAAGTGAATTGGTCTTTTTCCAAGAATTGGAAAAATGACTGATGAAAGGAAAGTGGCCATGTGATGTCCCACTCAGTTACTATAAATGTTCTGTACAGCAACGTACAAGACAGGCAGAAGACAGGAAAATGCTTTATACAAGAGTTAGTTCTGTGAAACAAACACTCAAAAACATTTTTAAAGATATTGTGGGTATTCTTTTTGAAACGAGAAACAATAAATAGCCAGCAAGCAAACATCAACTGCTGTGTTAAGATCTGTTGTTTCATTACAAATTCATCAGAACAACAAACTGCTCTATGCACAAATGTGCAGTATATGCACAATGAGAGTTTATTAAAAACTTTGTTCCTAGTGACAAGAGCTTCAAGGCAAAGCTGATGGATGAGATGCATCGGTGTGTATGCAGCATATAAACCAAGAAGTGATGCCACAGATTTTAAATAGTAAGTAGTGATAAATCGTTCATTTACTTCTGTTCACAAAAAAGCAAGCACATAGACAAAGCAGTGTTGTCAGCAAAGAGCTCCATTTCTGTCATATAAAGCAGGCCAACAGTTGAAATCAATTAATGTTTGACCCAAATGATCATTTGGGTGAATATTTTGCCTGAACTTGAGAATTCATAAGTTCATTTTGACAAAAGTTGACACAAAAATCTAACAGGATGAATGTTCAGCTTCACTGCAGCATCAACGTTTGTTTCAGTTCATTAATCAGCGTATGAGGAACAGAAGGGGAGCTTGAGAATAGCTCACATTTGGGTGCCTGAAACCTTCAACCTGTGGTGACTGTGAGGACCTTCTGTGGTTTTGGCTTTTGAATGTGTGTGAATTACGAGCATGATAGAATTCAACGCTTCTCTGAAGAAACATCCATATTTGAAGCTTTATGTCTGTGTGGTGTACAATCAATTGACAGTCAGCTGAATTCAGTTTTATCAACATATAAATATATCAGATTAGAATCAACACCGTCCACCGTTTTATCTATTATTCAAGAATTTAGGAATACCATAACTTGGGCGTCTGAGTATAAAAACCACCAACCTGTATATCATCTTTTGTATACTGTAGTTTTTAAGATGTCCAACTATTCATCGCATAAATACATTTAAGGACCCATAAATCTGAAAAAAGTCGTTGTTCTCAACTTCCAAAACTTCCAAAATATTAACCAAAAAAACCTTGCAGTGTGCACATTGGTCTGTCACTTGTTCACACTTCCCTAAATGGGTTTTGCAGCTACCCACTGTGCCATAATGGGAGCACTGTAAGTAGATGGAAGGATAGAATAAAAATAGAACGTCACCCTCTTCTTCTTCTTTTTTTTTTAAAAAACTCAGTCGCTTACCCCTCATCAGCGTATATGTGAGCATATGGTCCAACTGCACGGTGGTTTATTCATAAGGCCATATGGCAAGGCACTCTTACTGCTCAGGGCAAATGAGAGAACGCACGAAGGAGGACAAATAGTTGAATGTATATGTACAGCATGCATGAGTGTGTGCTCTATTTAGGAATGAGAAAGTTCCATGTTAAGTGTGGACAGCGATTCAGATCTTCTATTGTCACACTTGCTGATAATATAATGTAGCCCAGAACCCTTTAACTGGCACACAAGCAGAGACGTTACTTTGCAAGAACACACAGCACACTCCCATTCAAGCACAGCACTGACCTGAGGGCATCAGCTCCATAGTTCTGCACAATTAGTCCTGGGTCTGGATAGTTCTTCTTACGCTTGCTCATCTTCTGTCCATCGCTGCAGGAAAGAGACAAACAAAGGCATTAATGCACATACACATGTATGTATGCACAAAAGAGCATGTTGGAAACCATGTACTTGGTATTCAAATTAGACAAGTCCTTCCAGGTCAGCAGGCCTGTGAGCACCAAACTGCATTTAGACCCCGAAGCTGAGAACAAGCAGTCTTACTGTCGAGCAGCTCTGAAGGCTAAATGCTGAAGTGCACGTTAAAGAGTAATTACGAGCAAAAACAAGGATCTGGAGGGGAGAAATGGGCGGGTGAATGAGGGAGTAGTATGGAGATAATTTCTCTAAGATTTGAAATCTCCAACTATAATAATAACAAGAATATAACTAATAACTATTATTACCATTATTATAATAATAATTAATAATATTATCAAGTCCAATGTCTTGTTACAAAAAGCTTTTCAGCAACAAAACTGAACAAAGCAAATAACGCCTTCTGCATCAAAAGTTTTAATCTACCCTCTATTTTCCTGCAGCTCTGTTCAAAGCACTGAAGCTTCTCTGGCTTAGATTTTACAATCAGGCCGAAAGACCAGTGTCCCTGGTTGTGAAGTCACCAACAGAAAAAAAGTGCAGGGGTACAACACATTCCCAAATGGCCAAGGGGGCTTTTCAATAAATCAATGATGGTTAAAGGCAACTGCAGGTTTCCCAAATGTTCACAAGCTTTCTTTTACTGGCATTACAGCCTTTTCCAGAACATGATGAACTGCAACACATTACCGTTTGATGATGACTTTTAGTCCCCTAACAGCTAAATTCAATGTTTAACAGTAAATATGTGTTAATATAAGCATCTATCAATAAGAACATAGCAACCTCCTCACTGTCTCCAGAGAACTATCAGATCCTAAACATTTAAAATAATGAAACATTTGAATGTTATCAAAACAAACACTGAACAAAACTTATGTTATATTCGGAGTTAACTTAATGACAACTCATAAATAGTTTTAATAATTTTCCTTCAATACAACATCCTGCAGCCATAAACACTAATTAGAACATTTGGCAGCATTTTCAGTTAAGCAATTGTGCACCAAGAGCTAACAAATGGACCATTTAAACCCTGAAACAATGCATTTGTAGACTATTTCTTTGGATTTTCATCTTCACAAAAATAAGAAAAGCTAGCCACAAACAGGAACTAAAACATGCAAATATCGTTTTTGAATCTTTTCACTGGATTTGATGAAGAACAGTTATATTCTTTTATGAATGTGATATTGGTTTTACAATTATAGACTATGGTTTCATAATCCTATGGACTGACCTAGCCAGCACTAGTCCATTAACAATCACATTCTTGAAGGGTGGCTTTCCAAACAGTGCTGTGGAGAGGACCAACAGGGTGTAGAACCTACAAAGAGACATAAAGAAAAGTCTGGGTAACAGTTCAGCTTAAATAGTTCATTCTCAGCTGCTTCCCAGTACATAAATGCATTCATATTACTCTCTCATCATTATCAGTCTCAATCTCTACTTCTTAAATGTCATTCTCTTTCTATAAATCCCTCTACTAAATCACCCTCTACTTTACCATCCCCTGGTCTGGTCAATGCCTTCAGCGATGAAGTCGGCGGGAAACGTGTCCTCAAACTCTTTCTTGTTCTCAAATGGGTAGTGAACCTGGGCATACGGCATGCTGCCGCTCTCAAACCAGCAGTCAAACACCTCCGTGACCCTCCGCAGCACACCCTTGCCACGCCGCGATGGCATCGTTAGACTGTCAATGCTGGACAGAGAAAGTATGGTCAGAAGAAGGGGGAAAAAAATTAAAAAGGGAACAACTTTAATCCTGGTAAACAACATTTAAATGCATTTAAGCTGCAGTCTCGAGTCTCATTCGATGTCATGAATGAGGAAAACTGATCACTGCTCACTATCTCTCTTCTAAAATGAAAACATCTTCAAAAAATAATTAAGCTGAGTCTTAAAAGCTGTTATTCTGGGATTGATTGTTTTTTTTTTTAGATTTGAAATGTTTCAGAGCTATTATGTCCAGTAACAGGCCACTTCACGTTCTCTAATGCGACTGCCCAGTATTTCTCCTCTGAAAATGTCTTATTTTACACACAAATACATGTCTTCCGACTGGGCATTGCTGAATTTTATACATTTTAGCAATAAATAGATTTCTATTCATTGATTCATTTTTACTTTGTATAAAATGTTAAACACTGAATTATGGCTACAATTGTGCTGTTGATAAGCAGTGAGTTTCCTGCTATGAACAGTTGGCTCAGAGCTCCGTCTGCCAGCTACAGCAGTTCCTTCACAATCCCTCCCAATTCTTATGTATTTCTAGTAAGCCAAAAGCAGTAGCTATTCAGAAAAGACTTGTGGATTAACCTTGTTGTGCTGCTTTCTGGAACGACAAGCATTCTTCAATCCAAAGCGACTAAGTGATGAATTGCGTTATGGAAGTAGAAGCAGGGTTATTTATCAGGTAATTTCATCTCCCCAACTTTGGGAAGTGAAAGAAAATATCATTGGAGCACCTTTTACAGGTGTATTTGAGATAATGTCATTCAGACATAATTTAGCTTTATTTTAGAGGAAGGAATTTAAATCCTCAGCGGTTTATGCAACTAGAACTAAATATCACAAAATGCATTCCACACCAGCTTTTCTTCTGCCACAATTCAAACAAGTTTTGCTTCAAAATCTTTTATCATGGCAAGGTTATCACTTTTCTCTCTTTTTTCACTGTGAGCATAGTTTTAAACATTTTACAGACTGCTACATTCAGTATTTAGTAGGTTATTTATGAGATGCACTTCCTTAGATTTGAAGGTTGTTAAAACCATTTAGGAAATCTCATCAATGTTGGGTTTCCATCCAAACCAGTGAACAGGAGCTTCACTGTCTTCACCCGTCAATTACAGATGACCTGATCTATAGCGATTGAAGGCTATTAGCAAATGAAGAGCAGGAGAGCAAAGTGATCAAATACCCATCTCGTTCACACAAATCTGTTCAGCTCATGTAAATAAACAGGTAGTGAACCTAAAGATATCCCACTGCCACAATGACATCACATCCTCTCACATGGGCGGCTGATCTGAGGCTCACCTTTCTCGATGCAGGTCTGTGACTTTGACTCCAGTCAACTCCTCCAGTTCAGCCATAGACCCTACACACACCACCTGGGGAACACACACAAACTCAATGATGAGTAAAAATAAATGAATTTAAAAACCTAGATAGGTCAACATTCCTTCCCCAATCATAACTCATATCCCAGTTGTAACTTTTCAATGGAAGGAATCAACATTCAGCAAACACCTCTATTGGCCTTCCGATGGTTGTTAGCAATGAAGCCGGATTAACTCCACATTGCGGTTAAAGCATATTTTGTACCTTCCATTAGGAGGCTTTTTTGTGATGTTCAAAGAAGCAGAAAGTAAAGGTTCCTCTTACTAGGTTTATTTTATTTAAATTACAATCATTTGCTCACTAAGAGAAAATTAATCTGCAACTCTGATAATCAACAAGGCCCACTTATAGTCTCCAATAAATGTTAATCATATTTTTACTTTTTTTTTAAGAATCAGAAAAAGTGTTAAAAGTAGGCCTTCTTCAAAAACACTTAACTTCACCTCACAAAGTATGATAAAGTGTGTTATCTGGTCTCCTCAGAGAGATAACCTGTAGACTCTGCTCTAGTTTTACCAAAGCACCAGGTAACATGGCCCAGATACAGCCTCATGCACCACCGTGAGATACAAAAGTAGACATAGTAAAAGAAAATATACCCAGAAGGCCATGGGCAGAGAGAAGTAGAACAAAAAGAGAGCACACTGAGATGCATAAACCATACAGTCATACAGAGAGAAACAAAAAACGTAGAGGCTTGAAGCTTTAGATGTAGATGAGAGGTTTACTGGTGAGGGGTGCATGAGGAAGGCACCAGGGAGTGCAAGTGTTCTGGATACAGTCACAATGCTATTTCCAGCAAGCAGGTCGCTTGCTGTCCCTCTTTCATCCAGGGGACCAACACTTCATTTTTCAAATGCTCAAATAGCCCAGTTCTGGCATCTCTGTTCAGCCTTCGTCAAAAAAAAAAAAAAGTCAATAAAAATCCATGACAAACGAACATTTACAGTTTGGCTTACGTCTCCACTGTCTGCTTCTTTCTCCCTTTCATTCATTTTCCTCACCTTCTTTTCATCTCAGTTTTGTTCCCCTATCACTTCCTCGTTGGCTGGTTAATTTATTCTGTCCTCTCATCGTTCCCTTATTTTCTGTGTCTTCTCTCCAATAAACCCCAATAGCTGTTTGTCATGATTACCTTTGAAGTTGTCTTAACAGGCATGAAGCGAAACCAAACACATTTTGATTCATGTTTATTTGCGGTTTACATTAATGAATGATTCATGTGTTGACTTATAGAGGCTCTTTGTAATGGTGCCTGAGGAGAGCTGTTTCTGAGAGCAGAACAGAGTCACACTACACTGTCTGTTTTGACACCATGGTCATCTCTCGTGCCATGACAGAACATCTCTCCTACACAGAAATGGGACAGATGGGCAAAATTACGGGAGGCTCAACAAAAATCAGTAGGACCAGTTTTTACACATGCGAATTTAAGCAAAGAACTGCATTTTTGTACTCACACAGTAGACAAATGATCCTCTGGTAAGGCATAAGCTATAAAACTTAAATTCAAGAAGCATTATATGAGTGTTTGCTTTAATTATTGAAGCTTAAAAATATAATAGCTATGGTTAAAAGGCCTTCTCATGCTTATCAAACTTGAAATTTCCCATTTGGGAGTTTAATAAAGTATTTTGAATCTAAATGGACTGGCGACCTGTCCAGGGTGTACCCCTGCCTTTCGTCCAAAGTGAGCTGGGATAGGCTCCAGCAGACCCCCGTGACCCTGCACAGGAAATAGCGAGTATAGATAATGCATGGATGAATGGATATATTATTGTAGTCTTGGTATAAGTAATGACAGTGTTTCTGAAAAAAAAAAAAACAATTGACAAGAATTCAAAGAATAAGGCACGAGGTTAATGACTAACAAATGTTTTTTTTTTAAAACAACCAATCAATACATACATATATATATATATATATATATAAAATAATTCATCAGGGGATGTTTCATTCATTAATGTTGCAGACACATAAGGTACAATTTGTGATATATTTGACTTTTTGGCAACGTGAAGCAAAACATTATTTGTCTCCTCAAAAAACCCAAACTGTGAAGGCATTACATGTGTATTTTTGTTTTCTTTTATTCAGATGTCATGAATAAGTTTGGTATTTCACCACTAGATGACAGTGTTTTCCAAACGTCTCCAGCATGAGCCAGCAGAGAAACAAGTTTTATGTGTGAATGGCTTTCTGGTTAGGAGATGGAACAAGGCAATATTTGTCCCATACAGCGCCCCCTAGTGGCCACGTGGTGAAAAATCAACCTTGACAACCTCAATAATAAATGGTGGAAAAGGAGTCAAAAATCAGAAAATCACCACAACTAATGAATGCCACTAACTGAACACAAAACAAAACTGCCTTTTGTGTGCAGGTAGAGGAGCAAAGGTGTGCTTTATGTTCATGCTGATTGGTATGAGGAGAAACAGAGGCTCATTTTACTCAGATTTTCTTCCACAGTTAAGGTTCCCACATAGAAAATGATCCTGTCACTTTCAGGCACTGATATGTGCTCGTCACAAGGTGAAGCATCATCCCAACCCAACATATTTTCTCACACTTCATTTATATAAATTTTAATTTGATTCAACCACATTCTAGTGGGAAACTTTGAGATTTCAGCAGCAAGACTCATCTATCTTTACATCCAATGACCTTCCTTCGACAGAGCAACAAAACAATAAAAGAGAAAAGATTAAATTATGACGACATATGTGGTTCAGTCTAAACACACATGAAACACAGCTGATGTTGCTCTGCTGAGGTAAAATTGTAATGTTACTAAAATGGACCACTAAAAGCCACAGGAGTAATTTTGTGAAACCATCAGGTGACGTACTTTTTGATGCATCTTCAGACAAAGCTTCAACTTTGCTTTTATGAACATTAGAGATGCACTGCCGTCTACTTTGTGGCTGACCAGTTGGATGATATCTGCATTAATAAATCCCTTTTATGTTCCAATCAATCATATGCATGACATAATATTGTACTGTATATTGTAAAGACAATAAACAAAACTTTTTTTTCACATCATGCAGTCACCAGGAAGCATTTTTCCAATGTGATGGTACTTTTATACTGAACTCACTAGCAATTGGGTGCAGAGTACTTATTAGGTTGAGTTTTAAAATTATTTCACAAGCGTTGATGAGAAAGAAGATGTAGCTGTCAAAGAGGACCAGGCAGAGGAAGGATAAAGGAGCATGTGGATGCAGGAAACCTTCAGGTACAGTAAAGAGAGATGCACTGAAACGTTGCTGCAGCTCTGAAAAGAAAATCAACTCTTTTTCCTGTTGATCTGCAGAATTCCTTCTTTAAGTCCAGTTTGTCATAATTATTTTATCAGGTGATGAGACTTTCTGAAACTCCACAAACAACTCCAAGAGCCCCATGAAATGTTGCGCTCCATGTTCAAACCTGTACTTCCAGGTGAAGGCTGCATGCGCTGCTACGTTATGATGGCCAGTATTTTACTTGGCAGCCTGTGTTCGCTCTTTTTTTTTTTTTTTATTTGCTTCTCAACATTACACATGTTTCATGTACTGTGAGTGTAAGAAATACCTCCGACAAGTTTCAACAGCTCTGCTGTTGTTGCTGCAACATATGCTGAGACTGCATCTCTTAAAGGTGAAATTAAAACTTGGTTATATCACCCAGATTAAACAAAGTGTGAGACATTAAAATGCCACAGATGAATGAATGGGGGAATGTGTTAGCATCAGGACAAACTGACAAACAGAAAGAAGAAGAAGAAGTGTGTAATCTCTGTTTAAGATGGTGCCCCCATAGGAGCCGGATGCCCCTCCCTGCCCTGACAAAAGAAAAAAAAAAAAGCTTGTAGTTGTCAGCGCACACATGCTGCAGTCATGAGATCCACATGAAACACTGTTGCAGAATCAGGATGAAATCCTCGTGTGCTCACGCACCGCTCCCGTCTTTGTGAAAACCACGCAGTCGCAGTAATTTTCCAGAGGTGTGTTGGTTCAGGTCTCACTTCTCTCCTCCACTTTCAGCCTCATGTTTCTACATGTTGGTTCAAACCAGAGCAGTCAAGGATCATTTTACTCCTCCATCGTAACTCTAGTGGTTGGTTCATTAAAAAAAAAAAAAAATCTTTTCATGTTCCCTTATATCACTAGATAGTTATGCTGCAACGGGAATCAAGTTTCTGACTTTGTGCTTCACTTTGATAACACAGCTCAGATAAAGGTGAGTATGTATCAGTACAGGAGGAACTGTGTGGGAGATATTTCAGAACGCACAGTAACAAATGACTAAGAGTTATTTGGATTAAGAGGGAGTGGAGATGGCTGGGCAAGAAGCAAGGAATACAACTGGATACCTCTGACACAACTTCTTCTATAATGATGCAAAAATCTGTTCAAATATTTAAAAAGCTTACGGTGTTGAATCTGTTACTGTATTCTACTGCAAAGCTCAGAGCACAAGGAACTAAAACTGCCCAAGAAAAGGTTTGTCAACTCCAGAATGTGTAGCAGACACCCACAATGAAAATGCACCTTAAATTAGAAGAAAGAAAAGAAAAACTTATAGAGAACACAGGTGGATAAACATTCTACGTAAAGAGTGACTGTCCTGGTTTCATACTGGAGCCTGACCTTCAAAGGAAGATTTCTCAGTTCATGAAAAGAAAGAGGAAAGTTGGCTCTAATTCTATGACTCCTCTTTGACCTGAATAAAACCTACTGAACTTGAGTTTATGCAGCTGGAAACTGGAAGTAAAATTAAGGAAATAAAGTCACGATTGATATTATGAATCATCTGTGAATCAGACTCACAACCTCAGATATTTGTTAAGGAGAGGATCTTTCCAGTTGCAGCTCTGACTTCACAAAACACAGCTGGGTGTTGCAGTGATTCCTGCAGCAAGATTTCAGAATTGAGACATGATGAACACACAGTCAGGTTCGTAGGAAACTCATTTCAGCCGCTTGTATCTGGATCTCATTCTTTCAGGCACTGCCCCCAAACTGGAAACATAGATCTTTAAAAATATATCAATCTACTTGGAGGTTTAAAGTTGGTACAAATATATGCATTTCTGAAACAAAGATTTGGTAACTGTCTCACTTTTCTCAATGCAATATAGAAGATTTAGTTCTTTAAATTATTATATCAGCCTGCAATGTGGTTTAAAAACCATATACGACCCTAATAATGCATACTGATTGTGCTGAAATGCAGTTTAGTATGCAGTATGTATTAACGTACAATCTACAGTATGAAAAACCTACCTGAACACTTTTAGCTTGTAACTGACAAGTCTACCAGCATATTATATCCTAGAGTGCAAAGTGCCAGAAAGGAAACTCTGGCCATGTCATTGCCTTCCATTCATGCCATGGACTGTTATTTTTGTTGTCGTCTTTTGTTTTACAGTTGCATACTACATACTAATAACAACCTGAACCAGTATGCAGTACTGTATAATATTCAATACATCCAATGGCCTTCCATTCCAATATATAACTATACAGTTTAGTTGTCCAATAGTGGCTGCAGCTCAACAGCAAAATAATGAACGTTAAGATTTCTTCCCCAGAAGACAGTACCTTACTGAGCATGTCCGACGGAATGCCGTCCCGGTGCAGATGTGCAGTGTCACCGCTCATTTTGGGCCTTTTGGATGTCTGGATGCAGTTCTCGTTGTTCATCTCAGCATTGCTCATCTGGACAGAGGACATTCAAATTACACTTTGATGATTTCGGTTCAGCATTACATGAAAAGTCAGAGGACTGTTGTCTTCCTTTATTGTAGGGATAACATGAGCTAAGAGCTCTATGGTACATCTGTTCTCTTCTACTATTATAATTTTATACATTTAAAGGACTAATAATTGTGAATTTGGCAATAATTTGACTTTTCCTCTTGCAGCACCAATAGTGTACGAGGCCAATGGTTAAGTTTAAACAGCATCGATAACAAAGACGCTGTCATCACATTTGGTTTTGTTGCTTTGTGATAATTAGAATGAATATTCTGTTGGGGCAAATCAGTTATCATAAGGCCAAAAGTTTTTTTATTTCCCCCTTTTTTTAAAAAAAAAAATAAAAAAATTCAACTGTCCTTTATTGCACTGTGGTTTCATGTTGGTTTGACTTCATGGAGGTTAAATGCTGATTTAAAATTTGAACAAAGATGCAGAAACACACAAAAGGGGAAAGAGCACTTTTAGCAGCCAATTTAAAGCTGGCGGTTGGATGCAAGAGGCGTTGAGAAATAATGGTTCTTATTTTATTTTATTTTATTGGAGACATAGGGCCGGGTCCTCATCTCATAGATGCGCGGTGTCCTGTGCTCCAGCATCAACATGTGGTACCGAAACGGCACTGCAGCAGAGAGGAAAGTATTGCAGAGGGTGGTGAAGGCTGCACAGAGAACCAGCCTCCCCACCATCAGGGACATGTACACCTCCAAATGCAGCCAGAGGTCCACCTGCATCATGAAGGACCTTACTCACCCAGCACACACTTTTTGCCCCACTCCCCTCAGGCAGGAGGTTGAGGAGCATTAAGTGTAAAACCACCAGACTGAGAAACAGCTTCATTCCAGAAGCTGTAAGACTTTTGAATACAAGTGGACAGAAATTGCCACTGTAGCTCTAATCATTACTGACACTTTATTGAACACTGTCACTTATCAATGCTGGTCATCAAGTCTTCACTTTGCTGCTATAATTAGAATTGATTACATCTACATTCCATATTACAGTGTTGTTGCACTCTTTTTTACTTCTACCTTTAGCCTGCTTCTTTTACGAGGGTGAATAATCGTTCTCTGCGTTTCCTTCTGTCGTTCCAGTGTCTTCCTGCGACAACCACAGCGATGCGTGCACAATTACGCATAGCGACTGTTTGCACCTCCTTTTGAAACATGTTAAATACAGACGCAGTTTCTATGATCAAAATTGCGTTCAGGTTTGATAAATCACTTTGCGGGTGCTAAATTAATATATTTACATATTCACCTCCCAACACACTTGTGTGTAAACATCCTAAATTGCATGTTTGCTGTGGCGGACGCACTAACTGGATGCAGACGCACTATTTTGCACCTTTGAAAGACGCAACCCGTAGCGCACGCAGTTAGTAAATCAGTTTGTACATTTCTTTGTGCGCGCAGTGACTTTGCACTCATTTTAATACTTTTAGTAGATTAGGCCCATAGTTGTATACAGAAAGAACTTCCCTGAACCTCCCTGTTTTTTAGCAGATCTTTTTAGCTTTTCCTTATGCATTCATGTCTTATGTAGACTATTTATGCATTATAATTGCTGATGAGCCTCCTTTATAAATACAAATATAGCTGTTACCCACGTGTGAACTGCAGCCAAACGATATTGTGTCTTTAGGCGTAAGTGAATCTCCTTTGATGCCCACTGACTTTTCCATGAAAGACAAACAAGGCCTCTCAAAACTCTGTGAAACTGTCATGAAATCTAATCTATTAATTTGTGCTCTGGGACTTTCTCTCTCTCTCATTCTCTCTTTTCCTTGGCCTTCCCAGAAGAAGAAACAATTACCAGTTATTTAAGATTAAAATTGGACAGAAGTTCAGGCTACATGACCGAGTACAGTCAAACCTAGTTTTCTAAACTTAATTAAGCTGTAAACTGCACTTTTGTTTTCTTATCGTTTGTCTGACAGTGAGCAAACCCATTAGCTCCACTTGATGTTTTTTCAGTGAAGGCCTTTGTGATTATGTTGTATAACATTATTTGGGACCACAGGTAAATCTGACATTTCCCTTTCAGGTCATGGGGCTTTGTCCTCTCATTTTAAATCTTTTATAAAGGACTTGGGGGTTGTATTGACAGTGATCTTAGGTTTGGGGAGCAAATCAAGTCTGTAGTTAAAACTCGTTTTTACGAGCTGCGTCTTCTTGCCAAAGTAAAGTCTTTCCTGAGCCATGATCTGCATATGCTGTCATGCTTTTATCAGCTCCAAGCTGGATTATTGTAACGCCCTCCATGTTGGTATCAACCAGTCTCTACTTACACACCTTCAACTGGTGCAGAACGCTGCTGCTCGGTTCCTGACCAACACTCCCAGACATGATGTTGGTGATATAGCTATGTGATATATCGCCAACTTGAGAACTTTTAAAGCAAATCTTAAAACCTATTTATTTAGTATGGCTTTTAATATCAGTTAACACTGTGGCACATTTCTGACCAGTGTTTTTTTCTCTAATTCTATGTTTTTAAGTTAAGATTTTATATTTTGAAGTTGATTTTAAATACATTTTTTGCTCAAACCTGATTTTTTTTTTTTTTTTTTTTTGCCTTTCCATGTAAAGCATTTGGGTGCCAGCTGTTTATTGTGAGGTGCTACATAAACAAAATTAATAAATTACAAATGTTTTTTTTTTGTTTGTTTGTTTTATTCTGAAAGTTTTTAAGGGTTTTGCTAAACCCTTAAAATCCCCTGCAGAAGTTGGGACATGAGTGAACTAAGGGGAAGCTTCAGTTATGGCAACACTGTAAGTTCTGTTTTACCTCTAAAAACCACATAGCGGGACAGTCTTTCAGTCTGAACTGTGAGGCTCTGAGTTCACTGAACCAGTCATGTCTGCGAAGATGCAACACCCACTTTTCCACTTCATGCATGTGGATGTTTTCCTCCAGCCACACCCTTTTAGGTCATACCTGTTCTGTTACGCAACGTCAAACTTTTTAGTTCACTTGAACTTTTTCTTTTCCTTATTTTTTTTTTTTAAGAGCTTTGAAATAACATAAAGTGACCTATTGTCGCATGGAAAGTTCATAGTTTCCCATTTGCAGATAAATGTCAACTATTTTTAAAACGAATGCAGTCCTTTCTGGAGCCTGAGGAGGATATGAAACACACCAGACCAGTCGATCAACGAGCTGGTGAAAGATCAGGAAAGGTTCAAACAGTTCTGCTTTCACATTTCTCTAAAAGGTCTGTGAAAAGTGTGAGTGTGTATGGACACACATCTCATCAGGCAGGTGATTTTACATCTGTGGCTGACACTTAAGCATAATCACAAAAGCCGAACACAGCCAGACTGTCCATCTAACAAGGAAAATGGGTATTTCTGCTTAAAAGACCAAAGTAAAACAAACAAACCGAAAAACACTCACCTTAACGTCCTGCGCCGCTCAAACTGCGAGGAGCCAACTTCCTTAATGAATGAAAGCGAGTCTGGGACAGACCTTACATCCAGTCCTTGTGAGGAGGGACGCGCTGATGTTGCAACGGGAGGAGACGCGCTGAGTGGGAGCCGGCATACAGGCGGTGGCGTTTGCGGGCTTCCACGAGGCAGAACAGCTGATTGTACCTAAAGACGTGACACTCACAAGCACAGCAGAGGTTTAAGGAGGGAAGCACAGTCATGTGCTCACAATGAAGGAAGGGAAACGGGGTTTGGAGCTGCAGGTGTCCCTGCGCGTAAATGCGCGTCAGGAGCGAAACAAACCATGATAATTCTGTCCAGACTCGTTCAGCAACATTGTTCTGAAGTTATTTGACAGGGTTTGTATTTGTTAAAGAGAAGCTACTGTTGAAACAAGTGTTTGGAGCAACAACACTTGACACGAAAGTTTTATCTGTGACGGACCGCGTGTTTTAACACAGAACAGATGTTACAACATCTTTGTTAAACTTAAACAAAATACCAGGGATATTATTAATTTTTTTTTTTTTTTTTAAAGAATAAGAAGAACAAGAAAGAGCCTGGTTCCAGTATCAAAACTGAGCCATGAAACTTCTTACAAACAGCTGTTTTTATTAACTGTAATTAAGAAATGAAGACAGTTTATTTTAATCTTTTTAAAATGAAGCCATTAACCTAAATGAAAACAATTTCAGCTAAATCAGTAGGTTCTCAAGAGCAGTTTAATCTAAATATGCTTTTTTTTTTTAAAAACATGCAGTTGAAACCAGAAGTTTCCATAAAGTATAAAATAGATATTTTTTTCCCCACTGACATTAAGTCAGACTAAACCTTTTGTGTTTTAGGTAGGATTCCCAAAATTATTTCTATCCGCTAAATGAGCATTTGGTAGCATTGTCTTTAAACTGTACAACTTTGGTCAACATTTTGGTTTTTCTTTTACAAGCTTTACAATAGTTTGCTGGAATTTTGTTCCCGACAGATCTGATATAACTGAGGTTTGGAGGCCCTGCTCTCACGCACCCTTTCAGCTCTGCCACTAATGTCCTATAGGATTCCTCAGATTTTCTAATGTCCAAAACATTGACTTTCTTGTCCTTAAGTCACTTCATAAGTAATATAGCGGTATTCTTAGGCTCATATTCCATTTGGAAGATACATTTGCGTCTTAACTTTAACTTCCTGGCTGATGTCTTGTTTCAGTCATGTTCTCTCCTCATGCTTCACACTCAGGATGGTGTTCTCAGGGCATACGAGTAGGTCTACATAATGAGTCATTAAGGCCAAACTGTTCAATTTCTGTCTCATCTTGTCTCCATGTGTAAGGTCTTTGTCCCTGTGTGCATTTGCAAACTGTAATTTGGCTTTTTAAAAATGTTGCTTCAACAGTCAGAGCTTCTTTTTAGCGGAGAGGCGTTTCAGCTCATGTTGGTCCAGAACTGGTTTCACTGTGGATAACGACACTCTTCTACCAGCTCCAGCAGCTTCGTCACAAGGTTTTTAGGTCAGTTTTGTTCTGGGGTTGATACATAAATTTTGCACAAAAGCTCGCTCATTTCAGGGACACAGAACCGTCTCTTTCAGTGTGGTGGCGGGACATTCCCATGTAGTTTATCCATGTCATGCCAGGTCAGCTTCCCCACTATACTGATCACCAGCCAAGACCACAGTTCCCAGGATTCACCAGTCCAAGTCATCATGGACTGCACCTGTGCCCTCCTCATTTACTTTGTGTCTCACCTGCGTCCCTGCCTTTGAACCCTGTGTTCTCCCAGCATCCTTGCATAGTCATGTTTATGTCACTACATTAGGTCTCGTCTACACCGACTCTTTTCAGCAGTTTCTTTCTCATCCAACGAGCTTAATCATTAAACTTCCTGACTCTGACGTCTGCACTTGAGTTCACCTGCTGGTTTCCAAACACTCACAATACATGCGTGTAATTGTTTTAATAACCAAAGATGAACCAGTCTTTTCCTGATATCTTGGCTGATTTCTTATATTTTTGCCCTGATGTGACAAAGAAACAGTGTGTTTGAAGTTTGCCTTAAAATACAATCAGATATGTTCCTTTAATTAACTCAAATATGTCAATTAATTTATCAGAGGCTTCCCAAAGCCATGACATCATCATACGGGTATTTTCAAATTGTTCAAAGGAATAGTAATATAATGATATAGTATATAAATTATCAGATATAAATGATGCAACTGAAATATACTGCATATTTAAAAAAAAAAAAAAAAAAAAAAAAACTTTGGAAAATTAT
>JBAMYA010000020.1:4837428-4853958 GCA_037176975.1 Arrhamphus sclerolepis
GGATAGGCTCCAGCAGACCCCCGTGACCCTGCACAGGACATAGCGGGTATAGATAATGGATGGATGGATGGATGATTGTGCAATTTCAACATGGTTGCAATACACGTTAGCGCCACTAAAAGAGCGCATTATGGGCAAAATTAGTGCAGGTACATTTAGTTTTTTTTTTCCCCTAACCTCTTCAAAGTCATCGCTGACCCAGAGGGGGATCGGTGTGCCCCAGTAACGGTTCCTTGAAATGGCCCAGTCACGTGCGTCTCTTAGCCAGTTCCCAAAACGCTTCTCACGTACAAACTCTGGAACCCTGTGAACACAGACAGACAATGATTTATAGCGATATTTGATAACAAAAATAAAACATGATTTTGACCACTGATTAAGTAAAGATGTAGTGATAGAAAGCACTCATAAAGGGAAACAAACCCTTAAAATCACAGTGGCCAATACCCCTAAACTGTACGTATAAGACATACTAAGTCTGAAGCCACTAAGGAAGTCCATTAAAGTGTAACCCCACTGTTGGACACTAGGGGTTGGATGTGAAACATATCTAGCTCCAACTCCAAATAAAAAAAGTTAACTCGTCTCATGAAGCAACAGTCAGTATGGTGGGGTGTCAGTGGCAGGATTTTCTCCTGATCAGTGTGCTGGTTGGGATTTTGAAAATAATTCCATAATTTTACAGATACTTGGTCTCAATGATGCGTCCGTTTTTTTCTTATGCTTCAAGCATCGCTCTAGTCCACATTTGGTCACTTCAGGCCATAAAAATAAGCCAAGATATCAACAACTAATATCAAACAGATTTCTTCTTTATCGACTTCCATTTCTTCCCTGGTTTTAGCCCAGAAAATCAACTTCATGTGCCCTCTTTATGAAGCGCAGCTGAGAAGGTTAACGTTCCCTCCAAGGCACCTTCCTCCAATCTATCCCCTTTTCTCTTCTATCCCTTTCCAAATCTGGCTTGGCCAATTTCTAGCTTTAATCCACCATCTCTCAATCTCTCTGTGTCCCGCTCATTTTTTTTTTCTGTCCTCCTCTCTTTCTGTGCCAGACCGTGCTGCTCTGGAAAGCAGTGCAGTGGGGAATATAAATCGTGGCCAGGATCCATGCACTAAGCAAAGAGTTCATCAATTCCCATTGTAGGAGGCATATCTATTTAGGCCCCTAATAAATCAATTTAACGATTTTTTTTCCCCCTTTGCAGCAGAGCTGACCACCACCAAGCCTCCACCCTTTACCCTCTTTTTCTTAGTTCTGCAAAAAAAAAGGCTGTACTCACGTGCACAAGGCATAGGAAAGAGTTATTTAGCATACAACCTTCTATTGTAAATTACAGATTATGAGTGGATTCTAAGTATGAGATGGGGAGACAGAGGTTGTGGTAAGTGAAAGGATCTGACAGAAGATGTAAATGTAGGGGGAAAAAAATAAAAAAAATAAGAATTAATAGAATCATTCCTCCAAAAGTGTGTGTCCTATCATAGTAAAACAACTTTGACCAAAGAGGGTGGTCTGTAAAGATTTGACTAATCTCCATGTCAAGTAAAATCAGACTGCTTTAAAAACTTTCTAAAATCAAACATGCACAGAAGCTGTATCAAAGGACACATGCATCTGCTTTACAGACGTTCTTTCAAGTTCTAATAAAAACGTCCAATTGTGCAACAGGCATTTGGTTCAGTATTGCTTCCAGGGACTGGTCCATTTCATATTATCATCTGAAGTTGCACATTAGGTCAGGTTAGAAAAAGAAATTCAACTCAGCAAACTGGCTTAAAACATTTTGAAACAATCTAATCCCCATTATGCTTTTTAAATAAGAAACCCAAAAAGGTTATGTTGGAAAGAAAAGACAGTCTGCATTTTTCTTACTTGCAACATTAAGTGGCCAAAGTCTTTTGGCGTTGCATCATGTCACCCTATATTTCAATATCAAGATTTTATGTATCGGGAAATAAATTTTTGCTCTTAAATGGCATTTGAAAGTTTGCTGTTGTTCTGTTTTTGTTTTTTTTTTTACTTTGCTTTAATGCACCAAACACCTGACAGCATGCTAATAAGAATAATAAGAATAGAGGGAGGGGCTAGTGGATCCAGGCTTGTCTTTAATGTGTGTTTGGAAGGTAAAGTTGTCCCAGAAAAACAACTTTTAAACTGCTAAAAGGTGGCTCATTTATAAAACTGAACATAGTATCCTAAGCAAGAGTTCATTTATGGACAAAAAAATGAAAATGGTGTGCACAAACAAAAAATAAAATCTGATTTTTTAAAACGTACACACGCAGACCTGAAAGCAGTTTCATTTTATAAATCACAGACCACCTGGACGTTTGCACAGGTGGATTCTCTTCATATTCTGCTCTCAACACACCCACATTCAACCATAAATGGTCAATGCAAAGGACCTCATGAATGGTTCTGCATATAAATCAGCTGCTGCCAGCTATCATACACATGCACCTGTCTGTCTGTTCTCTGTGTGGATCTAGGCCACCAGGCCTCTAAATTTATCTGAACCATGTTAGAGTCCCAAATCACTTGAACATTGATCATATGCACAATTTTAAGGTTGATAAAGACGGATGATCAGTCATCATCACGGGCCAGGAAATCTTGATGGTCCCTAAAACTCTATCCATCCTGATCCTTTAATCTTCCAGAAGTGCCAGTTCATCCATAATCCATCCATTACGCAGCATTACACACAAACTGTTTATTTACCCACAGATTAGACTGACTGATACACACATTGTTGCAATCAATCCATCAATCATGATGTCCACCACTATAGAATATAATTTGATTATGAAAGTGTTTATGGAGTGGAGTCTGATATGAGCATTCACCATGTCACCATCTGCCATTTTGCCCACATCCTCCCATCAAGTTTTTTTTTCTTCCATTATTCTATAGATCTCGAATTTGTGTGGAACATGACTTACGCAGCTTTCAGGCCCTGTTTTCTGTGTACGCAACATTTCTAAATGAGACCCCAGAACGTTAACAAACTAGGCCAGAGGCAGAGATGATCAGGAAAACCTGCATGTGAAACACTTCTTCATCTTAGATCAGATAGACCCAGTTCTTTCTCTACTTTGAAGATTTCAGATGGTAACAAAATCAACGCTCCATTTTGTATCATAATGTGAATGTTTGGAGGGATTTGTGGTATTTAGTGTGCAAGCGTTTATTTGACAGAAATGGCAAAAAAGAAAGTTACTTATAAGAAATAAATACAGTCTCAAAATCACACTGGTCAAGACTTCTTCACATTGACACACCAGCTTCCCTCTGAGCGCTCATTAATTCGGTCATTAATTTATTGTTAGAGACTGGTATCTGGAGAAATAAAACTGAACTCTCAAAAGACATCCAGTCTGACAATGTACTGCAGCATCTGAATACGGAGAGATAGATGAAGTAGAATGTTGCTTTCTTAAGTTAATGTGAATTTTGTTTACCTGCACTCAACTCTACAAGTTCAGTTTTATTAGGATGCTCCTAAGGTGGTAAACGTTAAACAGGAAATACGCCTGTTACTACAACTCAGAATGATCAAAAAAGGGGGAAAAAAATATGTTTTAGGAGGACTGAAAGAGAAAGACAGGGTAATTGCTACACTGTGCAGCCAAGCAAATACAGACAGGAAAATAAACAAAGTTATTATCATAAAAATGGTGTAACATAAAAAAAACATACAGTTAACGCAAATGTTTCACATCCAAAAATAATGAACGTGCCTGAAAATTAAATTACTATATCCCAATCAAGAAAGAGTTATATATTGTATTAATAAAAGCGATATCTGCTTGAAAAGTGTGTAAAAAAAAAGGTATTTTAAAAATTAATATTTTCTTGATTTTTTTTTTACTGTATAATTTCAAAATCAATGTCACTTTTGACTCTGGGAAACAAACACTGAGACAAAAACAACGACAACATAGAGAAAGAAATAATGAAAACAATCAATAATTTAAATCCTTTTCTTTTTAAGATTACACAGCTTAGTTAACCATCCAAAGTTTTGAGTTAAAATCTAAAAGTCTAAATGAATAGTATAGCAATAAAAGTAAGTTTCATGTATGTTTAAAATGTTTTAGAGCTGATTTAATTGTGAAGTCATTCCTGAGGCTGTAGTTAAGTGGTGGAACTGTGCTACATTAATAATGTTAATGTTTCTATCATTTTGTCTGCTTGTCCAGAGCGTGTCAGCGAGGGTATGCTAAATTAAGACCATTCTATGGTGGACTGGATAAGTGTTACTTTGGCTCACCCAATAATTTGTCACCTGAACGTATGTAACACCATTGAGATGAAGACCGTACCCTTTAAAGTGGTGTGTATGTGCATGTGTCTGCCTGTTTGCCTCAGTCGTTGTACAGTACGTGTGTGTCTGTGCATCTTCACCCTCCTTATGGCAAGTCATTCATCTCAGTTTGACAGTCCCATTACCAGAGGCAGCAACTGTGGCTCAGAAAAGAGCACTGGGAGCACCATGGGTAATACCACTTAAGAAAGCTGTCTTGCTGCCACTTAAGCTTTCTTTCTTACAATTAACATTATGCTAATATTTTTCTTCAAAAACAACCTGGCGTGCATCTTTATAAGAGACTCCGATGAGGATTTAAGCCCTCTGAGATAAAAGTTGCGAAATGAAATAAGATTATGTCAAGACTTCGACACCTTGTGCCGGCTGTCATGCAGACAGGACAACAACTTGATGCAGTGGTGCACAGCTCCACCTGCAATTGCTTTGAGACTGCATTTGCTTTCTGTCTTGTCTCAAAGCTTTTAAGAGCGCTTGTTTAGTAAAACGCTCAGCACTGCCACATTGTCGATACTTAACTCCAAGAGGAAAAGAGCTTACCAGTAGCATTTCCCATTGCAGTCCAGCAGTTTCTCTACCATGTGCTCCACTCGGACAAACCAGCTAGGGACTGCTTTGTAGATCAAGGGTGTGTCAGACCTGAAAAATACACGACTTCATTAGATAAAAACATACTGCAACATATTGACTCTGAAATAAAAGAAACTATCTGTAAGTTTCACCCCCCCCCTCCCAAGTCATTTATCCATTCTCTACACTTGTGAAATCACTAAGGACATATGCTCACTTTAACAAAATCTGAGAACAAAAATAACACAACAAATTCAAATAAATAAGTATAAAAATAATTCAAAAACAGAAAAAAACAACAGGTGAAAATGACAGCAGCACTGAACTATTGGATTAAAGAGCAAAATGTTTGCAATCATTGTTTTAAATGACCCTTTAGGTTCAAGCGTGTTATGTTTAGATGTGTTTTAATGTGGGACCTGGAAATCACTTGGTCCGTCCCTCCTTAAATAATGTGTTTCAGATGAGTTTAATAATAAAGTGATGTATAATGGCAAATTGCTTTTTAGAATTTGAAAATGCTATCCCACCTTTTGTAGTGCATATCCAACCAATGAGAAAAAGCCTTCACCTTTTGAAGAAACTGCAATTACTTCTGTGCAAGGCAGTCCTTTTCTCCTACTATCTTCTTCAAGTACAGAAAGGTCGAAGTTGCTGCGTTAGGCACCCTCAAACTGGCCTTATTAATTAATTCTTCACAGAAACCGCAAGACTTCAGCATGGGCATACTTAACTTTACGATGAAAACATTGACCTTTCTGTGTTTTAACACAAAATACAGATGTCGATATTGAAGGTGGGAATGTATTTAACTTCATCAGACCTAACATCAGTGACATCTAACCTTGGATTCCAGCAGGGAAGATTATCTGACAACTTCTGTTTTAAATTCCCTCCAGTGACAGTAGAAGTGAAGCTGCTCATTTGAGTCAGAGGAATGAATTCCCAGAGTGCAAAGGTCACGAGAGGTTGAAAGGTTTGCAAAAATCGCTCACCTCCAGCAGAAAGGATAACTGTGTTTGAAAGAGCTAGCATTGACCAGACGACCCTTTTCCTTCAGCCACTTGATGATGTTCTTGTCAGCATCCTGAAACAAAAAAAAAACAAAAACAAAAAAAACAAACAAAGATCAATTATATTCCTCAAAGCCAAGTTCCATCCTCCTCTATGGTACAACTTTCCAGCAGCTGTAGCTCTGGATGACTGTGATGTCACAGACAGCTGAGTTCACCTGCACTTCAGGGCTGCAGTGTGAAACCAAATATCAGCAAAAGATTTTAATGTCACTCTGTGTTTAATTATGAATCTAAATGTGCTTATGTTGCACAAAAACACAAAGATAAAAATGAAACACATTTTTAATTGAAGCATTTATGCTATTTGAGACACTTTTACACAGTCCTTTCAGCAAACACATGGGGTGAACAGCTAATATGCGTGGATAATCTTTTTTTTTTCTTTTTCTTTTTTTTCTTCCAGATAAAAGAGGATTATTTTCCATCAGTTTTGGTCATAATATTACTCACATTAAATAATTTGAAGTCAGTAAGTCAGATGTCAGAACTACTTCACTTGTGACTTGTTTGTTTTTACAATAAATTGTTGTGACTTTAGTAAAGAGGTCTTTAGTCAATGTGTTATGATTCCAAAACTTAAATACTATAATTTTTTCATCTTATGCAGCCAATATAAGAAAAATTAAACATATGAGAAATAACCTTATGTTAAAGGTTTTAAAAGAACAAAGTCTTTGAACCCTTAATCACAACATGGCTTTACATATGCTTGGATTATAAAAAGATAGTCGGCATGCGTGTCTACAATATATGACCAACAAAAGAACAGTATGAACTATTTTATCCAGTAAATATGCTACGGCCTGAGCCACTAATTAAATAATGAATATCCATCTGCATTGGGATTATTGGAAATGTGCCTGCGGGAGGATGAAACTATTTACCCAACTAAGTTGAAATAACGATATCTATCAACTAAAATTCATAAGCTAATATAATATGCTACAATATAAGTAAATTAAAAAAATTTAAAAGCGGCCTCAGGAAGCATTAGTTTTCAGCACATTTACTTTGTTTTAGGTTAAAATAAGTGTAGAAGAATGTTAAAAGCAAAATAGAAAGCCAATGGAAGAATAAAGTCCCTAGTACCCTACACAAAAACAGAAAGAGGAGAATGAAAACCAGGAAGACAAAAGATCAAGTGAAATAAACAAAAGCCATCACATCATTTTGCATGCACTCGCTTCAATCTTTATTAAGTAATAGTCGGTCAACATTAGTGTAAATGATCAACAAGTGTATCTTGTCAAAACATTCAGAAATAAACTGAAGTTACCAGAAAGCCCAGTCGTAACTCTGTTATAAGTTCAGTTTCATTTGCAATGATACAAAACCTGGACAAGAGAGGCAGTGTGATGACAGAGGTGAGAAACCACAGCACAGAGAAGTGACAATGGTATGACAATAGGGCTGACTTGGCAGGAAAAAAAGAAGAGGTAAATTTAGAAGCAGTACTGCAGGAATAAAGAAGACTGAAGGAAGGAGGAGAAATGAGCATGCCAACACAGAAATGAGAAGAACACTTGAGACAGGGAAAGGCAATAAAAAGGACTGCAGGTTTCTTTAGAAAGAAATATAATGTTCAGTAAGTGATAAAGGTCCAGTAAGGAACTGGGAAGCAAGCAAATTCATTTTGGGGTCAATGAGAAATCTAAGAGGCTGGGCATTATGAACCTCATAAATCTTTAGTACCACAAGCATTTTTTTTGTGTTTTTCTTTTTATTTTAAGCGCAGGGGGATCTAAACCTCTGCAGAAATAAAGAAAACTACTGTGAAATACTTGGTCGAACTCATAGTCTCAATTTGAAGTACCACTACTGAAAATGTTCAACATACCCAGCCCTTTGATCAAGAACAAGATTTTTTTTTGGGGGGGAGACACAAAAGTCATTGTAAATGGACTGAAGTAATTTCTCTATTCCATGATGGACCGAAAATCTTCTTTGTGACTGTTCTAGACTTGTACTGCTTTCGTCTAGGGTTTTAGACATCTTTGGTAATTCCAAGCCTTTGTTCCTCTCCTTCCAGCAGCTTCCTGTAGGTTGCGATCTCTGCATCCAGCTTGAGCTTAATGTGTAGCAGTTCCTGGTAGTCTTGAAGATATTTGGTCATCTCCAATTTGGTGTCACAGAGCTGGGCCTCCAGCTGAATAATGATGCTCTCTAAACTCCCCACCTTATCCATGTGGGACATCTCCATTTCCTCCAACTGCTGCTCCATAGCGGCATTGCGAGCCCTCAAGCCATCAATCTGGTTCTGAAGGTCTGTCACCTGGTTATGGTAGGTGGTGATCTCCTCTTTCATGGTTTTCATTTTCTCCTCGTGTTTGCCTGCATGCTCCTTGAGGGTGTCAAACTTGCCCTTGTACCACTTCTCGGCTTCCTGAACGTTGCGGGCAGCGACAGCTTCGATCTCTGCACGCATGTTGCGCAGATAAGCGGCCAGGTCAGGACGGTCACCGTCCAACTCAGCAGTAACCTTTGAGTCCTCAATCTGCTTCATGAGGTCAGCCACCTCTTCATCATGCAGCTTCTTGAGAAACTCGATCTCAGCCACCAGCTGCTCAATGTGCTTTTCAAGCTCGGCCTTTTGCAGTGTGGCATTGTCGACATCCTGGCGAAATTCCCTCAGGATCATTTCTGCTTCTTCTTTCAGTGCCAGCTCTTCCTCCATCTTTAGTCTCCACACTTCCACCTCCTCTTCAATGTAGCCCCGTTCAATATCAGCTGCTCCCTTCTCATTAGTCAGGGCCTCAATCAGATCCCGCACCTCTTTGAACTTGAGCTCATATTCTTCTGCGATACCTGAGGGGCTTCCCTTGTAGCGGTTCTGCAGGACAGCCAGCTCAGCTTGAAGAGTTGCATTTTTCTGCTCCAGTGCCTGGACCTTGGTAATGTATCCTGCAAACTTGACATTGAGTTCTTGCATCTCCTCTTTCTCATTGGCATGGTGCTGGTGTATCTCTGTGCCCAACTCAATGGCAGTTCCACGATACCCTGAACGTCCACGGCTGTCATACGAGGTTCCACGGCACCGGGAAGGTGATGGGCTCTGAACCCTTACTCTGCCACTGGAGCTGCTAACTTGCAAGCTCCTCTGGTTATAAGACGCAGCTCTCATCCTGTATAAAATACTGGTTTGTTTTTCAGACTACAAAAAGACCAAGTGGTTTCTCGCTTTCTCCCGCTGCCCACGTTGAGACTGACGCTCTCTCAGATATCCTCTGTGGTTTTATGCAGAAATAAAGAATGTGTCAGACAGCCTTGAAACACGTGCTACGTTTTAACACATTTCAAAAGTGGATTATGACAGACTTTCAGGGAACTGTGGCTGTATGCTCTTTATTAGCTAACGCTGTAATGTTAGTGGCCGAGCAGGTTTAGTCCACTCCCTGGCCTTTGCACCAGGATGTGAAATAGTGATCACATCATGTACGAGTCCTATTTTTTTTCCTAACTCACCATCCACTCATGATTGCTAATGAAGTTTGCAATGACAGAGTGTAGACGGGTATCCAGTGAACTGGTAAACAATGACGAAGTGCTTCGACAGCATGTTTTCCTGCACAGCTCCGTCAAACATCTGTAGATGTAGATTCTTTTCTTTGCAAATCATCCAGTTCTGCAGCTAAAGAAAAAAGCTTTTGGTTTTTTTTTCTTTTTCATTTAGATGTCACCAGAGTTCATCAGCGTGATCCATTTTGCCACAGGTTTTATGCTGGATGCCCTTCCTAACATGACCCTCCCCATTTTTCCAGACAACCTAGTGGCTGTGTTTTTGCAGTGGGGTGGTAGTGGTGGGGGGTTGTTCAGTGTCAGCCCAAGCACATTCAGACATGACACAGCAGGGGGTCAATCCACACCTATTCTATCCACTACATTTCCAGTTAAAGAAAGGATGTAGAGCATTCAAGAAAGCAGAAATAACTAAGCGTTCAATATTTTTTTTGTATGTGGGAAAGCAATGAACTAATACTATTTTATTATCATTGTTATTTATCCTAAATATCATGCCAGTGACTCTTGGCAAGAGTAAAAAAAAAAAGAAAGCTGCAATGTCTGCAAACTTAAACTGCATGTAAATGTATGATGTGTCACTCACTTTGACATACTGTCCAGCAAAGTCAGTGACCTCTGAAGTGAAGCAGCCTGAGGCATCCACAGGGCAGATAGGAGCCTGGTCCCTCTGGATGATGTTGTATTCAGTGCAGACCCTGTAATCATCCTGCAGAAAAAAAGTAATGCCGTTGAGACAAAGATTTTTGTCTTCTTATTATTGAAGTTAATTACATCACAATTCGCTGATGCCAATAAAGTGACATATTTCATTCCATGCTTCAGTGTTAATATTACATACAATTGTACAGTGTAATGAACCCCTCTGGAAGCCAGTTTGACCAATTTAAAGATTTGTTACGACTACATATTAAATTCCTTCTTGAGCTGGATACTTTTTGCAGCGGTGAAACAAGCACCACTGGTATGTGGCAGCTATGCACGAAAAATATGAGTACTGTCTCGCTCTAAATGTAATTTGTATTCAAACACCCTGTCAGAATCCAAGATATATGACTCACAGGGTCATTTCACGTCTAGCCACAATAAAATAAAATTTGAAAAATGCAGTTACCCTCACCCTGGAAGCACTTGTCCTCTTACTGTATATCTTCAGATCAAAAGCATTTGTGTTTCAGCTTTTACTCTTAAAGCAATCAATGTAAATCTGAACGACTAAACTGACTGAAACCACTAAATTTAAAATCTGTAACAACAAAACATTTGAATGCAAATTTAGGCAAGATGCTGACGTGTAGGATTTAGTTAACGGCCCCAAAGAGCCAGAACTGCAGTGAAATAGTGCTGAGGAGAAAGCTAAGTCACAGTAGGCTACAGTTAAACAGACATCCATCTACTCTTGACAAGGGGACAACTAACCCTTTAATAACGACCCAATATATCAATAAAATCACTTCTCTAGCCTCAATACATTCAGACAGGAGCATTTGATATAAATGTTTGCCTGAGAGGTTTTAAGGATGGTAAATGGTCAACCTATTTATAAGGCAAGCCAAAGTTTAAGATGACACCAAGTCTCAATGCACTACAAGGCAGAAGTGGGAGTTCTCATAAAAGGATATACTGTTAAATTGTGCTTGATTTCAAGTTTTGATCCACCAAACTAAAAGTGTATGACCAAAAAAAAAAAACTGGTGTCATTTCTGTCCTATTTAAAGATGATACCCACAGCTCCAAAGTAAGGTGCCTGGTGGACCACTCCTGTGCCCTCTTCCTCCTTTACGTAGTTATCCATCACCACCTGGAAGGCTCCTTTTTCCCCACACTTGAATCAAATGAGAGGTTGAGGATGAGGACGCACAAGAACACAGGCATACGGACAATAAGAGAGTTGAAGAAAGTTAATTAGAATTTGAGACAAATTAGTTTAAATTAATGCAAGACAATTTGCATTTCACAAAAACAGTATATCAACTATAAAAGAAGCAGAAACAAAAAAAAAACAATCTACCAACCTTAGCAAAGTACTGGAAAAGAGGCTTGTACTTTTTCCCTTTTAGGATCTTGCCAGGAAATCTGAAAACATAAAACACTTATGACTATTTTCTTCTACAAAAGTTACAGAGGACTATACAATTATTAAAAGCTGGGGCAAGACAAAGAAAACGCTGAGCACAAAGTTGCCTTAATATGACAAACAAAGCACTTTCCTAAAAGTCTGGAACACTGGATAAATAATATATTGATGTAAATAATGCAAGAATATGAAAAGCTGATATCTAACTAAAGTAATTAATACACCCCATAGTTCTTTCTTCTGGACAACAGGTCAGTTTAGCACCTGGAGCTTTACTGAATAGCAACATTTAATTCTGCACAAACATAGCTTGATTCAGAATTATCTTGCTTCAAAACGAAGAAAAAAAGACAGCTCCTTTGTTTAAAAAAAAAAAAATCATCATCTGGGATAGAAGCAGACTGTATGGTTCTCTTACTCTGGTATACATCATTAGGAATTAATGCTACCTACTGAAATGATCACATTATCCATGCCATGTGCAGTTATTTACTTAAGATACTGGCTTTTGATCATGGATGGAGAGCAAGTCAGTTTCAAAAAACTGCATAAGGATTCACCTGAAATCTCCATTTAGGAGATGCGTTTTATACCTTATGAACCCTTCCTATCAACATTTTGTCCTAAGTACAAGAAAATAAACAACCTTTATTCCTGTCCTGCAGACTGAATTTCCTTTTGGTGATTTATGAAAGTATTTTGAATTGAATGTTTGAACTGAATCTATTTTGTTTAATTTATTTCATGGGATGAGTGGGGATAAATCAGGCCGAAATGTGCTCTTTCATATCTCAATTCGTTCTTATAAAACAAGATAACTCACTATATCACAATTTAAGGGACCCTTCCTGGACTATGTCAAGGCTCACCTTGATTGTATGCGAGTTACTAAAAATATTGCTGAAATGTCTCAATAATAACAAACAAACAAAAGAAAAAACATAATTCACATTACCAATTATCCTAACAGATGCTCATAACACTAAACAATAGAGTCAAAAAAAAAGATGATAAACCCTAGATCTTTAATGATACTTATGGCTGGCAGAGGTTGCCCTGTGCAACCAAACACTCTTCATGGTGATACTGAATGAAGGGTAAATAGTTTTTCACTGTCACATAATATGGTCACTGATGATTTCACAACAAGCAATAATGCACTGTTCAAATAAACTGTTTAGTGATTATATACTGTTTAAATAATATACTGTTTAGTGATTATATACTGTTTAGTATAACAAATAATCAGGAGCTTCAGAAGTTGAACATGTCGTGGGGGGAAGCACAACATGCTACCAAGGACTGCATGTGATGAAGAGAGCTCATTGAAGCCTTATGTCCCATAGGGGATGAAGAGGACTAAGTAAGATAACAAATAATAACTAAACAATACACTGTTTAGTGATTATTTCCTCAGCTGCTCAAAGAAGGGCCGCTGCATACTGATACCATTAAGAGGAACGGTCATTTGTGTTTTTTTCATGTTTTTCCAGTTTCAGAAAAAGTTGGTGTAATTGGTTCAGTTGGGCGGACTGAGGGAGAAATGAAGTTAGAAAAAACAGAAAGGAATTTATTTGTGACACCAAGGAACGAGAATAAAAAAAATGGACCAATAGAAACTGGACTCTGATGAACCACCTCTGCTCATCTGTAGTTTTGGCTTGGGTGGATGCACTCTGCATGAATTTAAAGCTACAAATCTAAGATTGCTTACAGTCTTGCAGGCGCTTAAGATTTCATAAATAAGAATTAAAACACTCCAAGTGCATTCAGCTGCATGTTCATTTTACACAGACGTTGTCTGGGTGTGTTACAAGCAAATGTACTGTAATGAAAATTTGCTCTGATCTTGGAACGAAAAAGTGTGATTTAAACTTGCAGTGGTTTTGTTATGTCGAGCAGAAATGGACTGAGAGTGGATTTTAAAAGCTAGTCTTACAGCGTATGCTTTAAAACATGATAATGTAGACTAGTATTCAGAGTCCTGCCAAACAAAAGACACTCTCAGGGATCTTAACAATATGAGCCATTAAACTAACCAATTACCCAAAATTTAATGCACCAGTCCATGATAATACTTTCTTTTGTACTCACTTGTCCAGGAGAGTGTATTCACTCTCAGACTTAAAAAGAGCTCCCAGCCTGGCCTCCATCATAATGTAGGTCTTTTCTGTGGCATTGTCTGGGAAAAAAGGTATAAGTGACTTGTTATTTGGTTTCCTCATTTTCTTACCAGTCCAGTGTACAGAACTATCATTAGCCTAAGACTTCTTATATTAAATCCTAAAACACTGTGAAAAGCAAGGACAGATAATGAATTTTCAATAGACAAAACATTAACAGTAATTGCAAGATCAACAGTGATTTCCAAAAAACAGCTTTGGAAGAGCAGTATTTATCTAACAATGGATCAAATGGTTTGATAGTTTCTTATGATATGGCACTATCTCAACGTGTTCTGCATCTCTTTGAAAGAAAAAAAAAAAAACACCCCTAGTTAAATTTTAACCTGAGTTAATTAATCTTGATGTTTTGGGTGAAAGTAACATGTAAAGAATCAGAAGGGAAAAAAATGGAATAGGGAATAAAAAACAAGCATCTGTGGTTGCCAGGCAACAACAAAATAAAGGAAGCTGCAAGATTGTAAAAGCAGTCTTGTATTACTTTTGTTTTTTACACACTTGCACAGCTGGTGATTCATCGCACTACAGCCAAAGAGAAATAGTTAACTCCAACAGCATTGGGAATTTGAGCTAAAGATATAACAGCTAGGCAGAGATCGCTTCAACGATGCAGCTTAACACAGATGAGACAGAAAATACACCCTTCAATCCAAAGGTTTCATGGTTATGAACATTTAAAAAAAAAGAAGAAAGAAAACCCAATCAACCGGTCCTTATCTAAGCTCAACTTTAAGTGACAACAACACACGATATACTGTACTGTGTCATTATTCATTTAACATAAACTAGGTCAGAACACAAAATCAGAATATGAAATACTTGGTGAGCTTTTAAATGCTTCTAAAACAGCTTTAGCAGCAATACCTTGAAGTAATTGCCTTCTATATGATGTTATTGGCATCTGTCATCAATGAAGCCCATTCTTCACAATGTTGCTTTAATTCATTAATGTTTGGTGACATTAATTCACTCTCATTAGGTCATACAACTGCATTTCACTCAGCTGATGGTCTGGAATTGGACTGGGCCATTACAATACCTTGATTTTCTGCTTTTTCAGCCAGACATTCTGATACAGATTTGCTGGTGGGCTTGAGATTATTGTCCTCCCAGTTTTAGCTCAGCTTTAGCTGTCAAACAGATGGCCTCACATTTAGCTCTGGAATACTTTAGTATACATAAACCTTGTTCAGCTAAAAGCAAGCCAGGTCTTGTGGCAGGAGCTCTCAACCCTCCACCTCCGTCCTTGATGGCTGCAGTAAAGTGTTTGTTCTTATTGTTTAACCTCTTTGGTTATGTTTGTCCAAAGAGCATTTTTCAAGATGTTTGAGCGTTCCGACATGTTCTTTTTAAAGAGGAAAAACTTTCTCCCAGCATCCCTTCCAAACAAGACACACTTACGCAGTCTGTCATAACAATTAGCATGCTCAGTGAGGCCTGTAGAGTCTGCACAGTCTAACCTTGGGATAAACTTGCTGGGACTGGCAACTGTCTTGCAACCTTACTGTAGAATGAAGGAATCCAAACTGTGGAAATGCCCTTAACTTTTACGAGATTGATGGTACTCTCAAGGGTTCATAATCAATTAATCAGGTAACTGTCAGCAGCTGTCTGTAATAAATTCTTTACTTTCTCGCATGTTGCATTTGCAATTTGGCTTATGTAAGGAAGGATTTAAGGTGCTGAGAACATCTAATGGAAATGTTGAAATCAGAGCTTTGACATGATGAAAATGTGCACATCTAACCAGCACTCATGGTGTACGTTCATGAGTCATTAGCTCTGCCCACCGCCAAGCATCAAGGAACAAAATACTTGAACCAAATCTGCTCGTTTTCAGGAAAACCTCTCCTTGATTAGAGGCTTTGAAGCTGAGCTGCGTACGAAGGTCCTTGAGAGGTAGCACAGATTAAATTTAGATGTCTGAAAATGAGAATAATATGGCCACTTTAAGCCAAAAAAAAATATATATATATATATATATATAAAGTAATCATAATGTCTTTTTAGGTTTGGACCAGTGATAAGAAACATGAAATGAATTGGAAAATGTTACTGGAATGTTTTCCTATATTCTTGCCAATTTGTTTGCAAAACAAATAAAAATGAGATAATGACACTGAAGGTGTGTACAAATAAAGAGGTTTACATCAGAAGTGCCTGTGACATAAAAATTCATGACACTGTTTTTACTGTATGACAGGAACAGACACAAATGCGAAGAATTGCTTCCTCTTCCCTCTATATTTTTTTTTTATCTTCATGTCTCAAAATATGCCTGAATGTTAATTTTTAAAGTGGAAGTTGTTATTGCTCCGATCATTTTTAGTCTGTCATCTTAATAGTCCCCGCAGAAAGCCTTGTGCATTTTGAGGTGGATTTCATTTTAGGTAAACAGCAACTCAGCTCTAACCTTCCAGTAATATCCCATCAATCACAAGGTCGTGATTGAGTAAGTGCACTATGATGTAGCAACAACCTTTCAACCAGGAACTGAACTAGATATATTCAGCAGTTTGCACTTTTTGTACAATACCTGCCAGACATTTCAAGGAACTTTCTAGAACCCTCTTAGAAAAGTGGCCAAAGGGTTAATTTGGGAACAGTACAAATACAGGGTCCTGAGAAGAGCTGGGGCAACAGTTGCAGGGGGGCCAAAAAGCAAATGGCTTGAGACAGTGAGACAAAAAAGAGAGAAAGAGAGAGAGAGGTTGGGGTTGGGGCTGTTACTGGTTCTGTGGCGTTGGCTACCTGGGCTGAAGCTCGGTAAAGCCGGCT
>JBAMYA010000020.1:4854058-4875589 GCA_037176975.1 Arrhamphus sclerolepis
AAGGGTTGGGGGGGGGGAAAGGGGTTCAAATTTTTTAAAAACCTTCCCCCTCCCTTTGTTTGTCTTGGGGGTTCAGAGCCATTGCTGTTTTTTTCGGGTTTTTTTTTTTTTTTTTTTTTTTTTTTTAAATATGACAGTGTTGTAGTGAGATGAGGAAACCAGAGGAGTGAGGTAGCTGACCAACCACAGACATGCTCTATCCGTAGGGTCTCCATAATTTTTACTGATAGTTAAAACATTAAGTAGGTATCCATCAGAGCTGTTTGGAGAGGGTTTATAAGAGATATAGAGTTGGGGATGTAGGTCCAGAAAGGGTGACGGGGTCTTTCAGCTATGAGGCTCGGAATGAATTCCCAACTTCAGTCCGGGAGGCAGACTCCCTCTCTAAATTTAAGTTTATGCTTTAGACCTTCCTTTTTGATGAAGCCTTGAACTCTCGTAGACCACCTCCTACTACCCCACTGCCTCTTGAACCTTCCCAAGCCTTGCGTCTGCCGACCCACCTGGTGTTTGCCTGCATGTGTCGATTTGATGCTGCTGTGGGATACCTGCAGTCCAACCCACTGACATCACATATTTCTATTTCTTACATATCCATACATATTTACTCATCACAAATTCTATTTATATTTATTACATATATATTCACATATTACATATTTATATATTTTATACCAGAAATTTGTATATTTTTGTACTACATGTTGTATACTGTACATCTCCTCTGTCCTGCTTTTCCTCATTGGTCCATGGCGGGACGCTCCCCCGAAGAGCTGGGTCCTGCCCAAGGTTTCTTCCCAAGAGGCAGTTTTTTTCCTCCCAATGATGACATTGCCATGTGCTTGGGGGTGATGCTTTGGGCTTCTTAAGCGCCAAGAGATGACTTGTTGTAAATAGGTTCTATGCCAATAAGACTAAATTTGAATTTGAATTTTATGCTATGGTCCTTAATACCATTTCAGCTATCAGAGATGTAAAATCAAACTATGGAGACCAAAACCGATTTTTGCACCAGGCCGTAAATATGTTTAATTCTGCTGCAAGGTTGGCACTTTTAACATGGGAGTTAATGGAAATTTGCTCTGTTATGGAGCCAGCACCTAGTGGTCAGTCAAGGAATTACAACAAAACGTACTTTCTGGGTCAGCTTCAACCCAGAAGTTCGATGGTTGCTGCTTGGAGTCATCACAGGTGTGTCGTCCACATAATTGTTTTATGCCCTTCTTGGCACAACTAGGAACCGAGACTTCCCGTGTGATTGGTGAAATAAGGCTAAGGCACCTAATACAGTTATTTCTACACAGCTGCAAATATATTCACAAGCATTTTAAAGTGATGCTCAGAAAGTTAGAAGCTACATCCACAGCATAATCACTTATGAAATACCCTTGAGCTTCTATTTATATAGCAGAACTAAATGTATTGTGTAAATGTCTCATTATCATATAATATCCTGCCTGATTGCGTGACTTCCACTCGCTGTGCTGTTTTTGTCAATCATTCAGCTCTTGGGTAACACATCTTTTATTGCCTGTGCCGTAAATTTAGATGTAAGGGTTAATTTAAAACATGACCTTGAGACAGAGTTTATATCTACATAACTACATAAGATTAGCAAGGAATGAGTCACAATTTCTTGACGTTTATACTGTGGGAAAAATAAATAAGTAAAGGGAATTTAGCACAGTTATTTAGCAAAGTTATGCAGAAAGAAAAACAAAGAAATGAAAAATAACGCTGTGAAAATGCCAATAAATGTGTATTGTAAGTTTAACAGTTTTACAAAAAGAATACCTTTACAGCAATCAATAGATATCTAAAATTAAATGTAACTTAAAATAGAGAACTCTATCTGGGCATTATTCTTTTTCGATGATCCATAAAAGGATCGATAATGACAACATGATGAAAAGCATTGCTGGAATGGTTTTCTCAGGGGTTTTTGACCTTCGATATGCTTATTTTTAAAAAGCTCTGTGACAAGAGTGTTCCAGAAAAAAAACTCAATGTGTCTCTAACAAGGACAGGAGATGCATCATGTTTATTGATGGGGTTGTTTGGCTCCAGGTTTATTCTGATTAGAATTTTTCTTCTTTTCTTCAGTGTTGAACATGTTTCAATTTTCATTCTCCATCAGACGCCTACTGTTTGTGTGTAGTTTTCAAACCTTTTCTCTGAGGATCCAAACACTTATTATCGAACATTAATTTGTTCAGAGTACATTTGCAGATCTGTCACAGTTATGAATCCTTTTTTTTTTCTTCTTTTTTTGTGTATTGTCAAATGCTGTTTTGCAAGAAGTGCAGAAAATCTCTGTCGGCAGAACAGAAACATTTGTAATATTTTGTTGAGGAATATATGATCATGTACTTCAGGAAAGCTAAAGGTTAGAAAACTATGTTTCCTAATTTAAAATATAAAGCAGCAATAGAAGGAATCGTGATCAAAATAATCATGTCAGACAATCAAACAGCACAGTCTCATTGCTGTTAAGTATGTGTAACTTTTGTTGAAACATGTCCTGGGACATAAGATCTCTCCTTTTTATACCTGTCGTGGACATGAAAGTCATTACATTATGGATTACAGGTCACAGTATTTTAATGAAACAGCTATAAAAGGAGTATTCACCAATTTTATGACTTGAAGAAGTGCAGTTAGATGATGGAAGGTTTAGGGTTGTACTTCCATTTAACTTTTATACTCTATTTACTTTCACCTTCATTTGCTGTTGAGTTAGGTTTAGGCACAAACAGCTACTTAGTTGTGAGTCATGGTTTTCCTTAAACTATGCTCTATCACAACTTCAGCTCAAGTATATTCATAATATTCCCTTTTCTGGCTTTCTGAGAGGCAAACCCTACAGTATCTGCAAATTGAAGGCACAGAAGTACTCGTACAAAAGTACATCAGTTTGAAAGTCATAAAGTCATAAGTACAATGAAATAAATTTCGTAACTATTCCATGATTTACCATAAAAACTATTCTGGGTTGAAAATGTCCACATCACTGATAAACCTGCATTTGTATTAACTAGTTCTCCTCTTTATACAGTGTTACTTTTTTATTATTATTGATTGTGACAATTTTAGTATCTGATTTTAGCATCTTAATCACTTCATCCCTGCTTACAGTGCATGTCGTTGCACAGACACAAACGTTGCTCAAAGGCATTACTCACTGTTAAAAGAAGAAAAAAAAAACATGTGGGGTCTTTTAAAAAAAATAAAAGGGTTGAGCAACTCTTCATTGCTGGACTGTACTGTCAGTCAGAAGGTCTGCATATTAATTAAACAGTCACTTGAAACACCATGGAACTCAAGTCTGGATGACTTGTCCTCATTTTCTCCCTTTTCTTCTCTCTTACTGGTCTATTTCAACACAGGAATTAATGAGCTCATGCCCATGCACACACTCTTGATGCAGAGGGAGAGCGGTTGCTTACAGCTTGAACCCCACTGCTGTCAATGTGATGGTGAAAAAGTAGGTCTCTCATGTTGTTAATCACCCATATGCAGTTCACTGAGAGTTGAAGGTGTTGATTAAACACGTTGGTGGTGGAGGAAAAGAAACCTGCAGTCTTTCTCAAGGACTTTGAACAGTAACTTATTTTTTCTCTGACCCAACTTTTTCTGCAGAGATTTATGGCATCACTTCATGAAATGTTTTTCTACATTTCAAAGAATCGCACATCCAGATATGCTGCTGCTTTCTCTGGGCCCATGCTTGCAGAAGACACACTAAGGATAACTGTCTTTTTTTCCATTTTTTAAATTCTTTTCAGAAATGGCGGAGAATGCATCCAACCAATGCATTCAACCTCAAGTTGTGAGGGATTGTTCTGCTTGTTATTGGAGGCCAGAAACTGTGACAGTATTAGGGTGTATTCAGGGATGGGTTGCACATCCATGATAAGGTCTATTTGCACAATAGTCCTTATTTCAGCAAGACAATGGGCACATATTATAAAGGGATTTCTCTTTGGTAAATGTGGGTTGGAGCTGAATTTATAATCCAATGAAAAGATTTTGAATAATATGAAAAAAAGAGAAAAAAATATGACAAATGAGGCCCCAAACTGTGAAAATCCTAAATTAAACAGACAGCAGGTGATCTTCTAAATTCTGAAAGGTTTTCAGACTGCTATTTTTTTTAAAAAAGAGGTGACTTTTTTGTATTAATGTAACTGAGAACTCAGGAAAGAAAGAAATATAGGAATGCCTGCTCTATAGCGATAAATATAAAAGGAGCAGAACGAGGACACTGAATGAATGACTAGATAAATCGGTGCCATGGCAGAGTCATTTTTTATTCCTAAGTCTGGGTGTTCACAGGTTCTGAAGACACTTGTGCTCAAAGATTGTGGAGTGCTGAAATCTGCGAACATCGTGACACAAACACTGAGTTTTACAAGACTGACAAAAGATTAGCCAGATAACCAGACATCATTTGACTTTATTGGAGGCACATTTGTGGATGTATCTTCAGGCACACCTTAAAACACACAGGGCATCATGCCTTAATGAGAAAAGCAAAAATAAATTAACCAAAAAATGATGAAAAATCCTAGAACCTCACAAGTTTGGTGTAAAATGTGAAAATGAACCCCAGAACAACATCAAAATACCTCGCAGAGATGCTGGCTAAAACTATCGTTCTCATTCAGAGAAATATTCTTACTGTAGCTGAAAGGCCACAGAGCAAGAGAAAGCCACTGCTCCAAAAGAGCCAGATTAAGGGCTTTAGGAGTACAGGGATGGCAGCATCATGCTGTGAAGCTGCTTTGCTCCAGGAGGGACTGGTGTGCTTCACAAAATAGATGGCATCATGAGTAAAAACGATTATGTGGATTCATTTAAGCAACATCTCATTATATCACCCAGAAAGTTAAAGCTTGGATGGGGATGGGTCTTCTTTATACACAATGTCCCCAAGCATACCTTCAGATTAGCTCAAATTACATTGGCTCATTGGACAAGACCCTGACCTCAGTCATACTGAAAATGGGTAGCACTGAAATAGCATGCATAAGCAAGAAGGCTGACAAATTGAACTCAGCTCCAGCAGCTCTGTCAGGAGGAATGAGACGGGCAAAGAAAATAATTATCATACTATTTACTTATTTATATATATGACACACACACACACATTATTTGGCCATGCGTTTCCAAATCTGATCTGTTACTGTTTACTGTAACACTATCACTGCTTCTCGGAAATCAGACATTCTTGCATCTGGCTTGCATCTGTTGCCAGGGAAACCAACACAAACAGAGAAACAGTGAACAAATCCATGAACGTTATAAATTGATTCTAGGTCCCACAGCAGCGTGAATAATCCACAAGGGATGGAGTTGTCTTATTTTCTTTCTTTTTTAAAAAAACAACTGAAAACTAAACCATAGATGAAGGTATGAGCAGGCTAACGCAGATGTAAGACTGACTTTTTGGGCTTATCAGAAATCCTACAGAATTCACTAAAAGAAAAAAAAAATTAATAAGTTTAATAAATTAGCACTGCAGTTCCAGTTACATTTTGACACTTAGATTCCCCAACACTACTATTACAATTATTTTTATGACTAATACTAAAAACAGAAAGTCTAAGGAGGCCCATTCTGCTACACAATTTAATTGTAGAAGACGAACATACACACAAACCTGTACCCTCCTTATATCTGTTCTCCTCTTTTACAGACCAAAGACCAGTGATGAGTAAAACAGAGATATGCAGCATGTGACTGCTTTAATGAATGGATAGCTCTCAGCATAGTGAGCATGTGTGTCTGAACATGCACACGCACACACAATTTGAGTACAGAGGAATTAATACTCCCTTTGATCCCCTCTTGCAGATTACTCAGTGCTGTATGGTTGTGCATGTGTGTATCTGTATGAGAGCTGGAGTGCAGAGGAGAGGGGGCGTTTGCAAATCCTCCTCATTCAGCAGCTTGCTACTGTTTGATATATCATTCAACAAAAATGGGTCTTGGAGAAGGGGAAGGAGGGGTGAGGAGAGCTGCAGGGAGTGAAGCAGAAAAGTGTAGCTGACAGAGAAGAAGTGAGGCGACATGAGGCAAATTCAGAGGACTAAAGACACGAGAAAGGAGAAATAAAGAGGTGAATGGAAAGAGGATGCTCCAAAGGATTATTAAAAATCTTATTAACATCCTGAATATATGCTTCCTCTTACTGGATTAAACATGAATGTTGTGCAGCAACAGAAATGCAAAACACTGTCAAAAAAAAACCTTACTGAAACACGATGAACTGCCAGAAAACATTCTATATTAGTAATCAAAAACATTTATTGACATTAGGATAAAGAGTAATAGAAAGCCAATAGAATTTGAGAGCTGAGAGTATTGCCTGTCCCTGTCTCCAGGCAGAAGTGCCATCTTTGTACACTATTTTTTTTACACTCTTGGATTTTTGTTTGACGTTTATTTTTGTTTGTTTGTTTTTTGCAGCAGCCTGTTTTACACTGTGACCTTGAGAAGGTAAAATAAAAGTAAAACAGAAAAGAAGAAAAAATTCTCAGTTTTTCTTTCTTTTTGTTGTTTGTTTTCTTATATTTTCATTTCTTTGGGGGCATTTCTTTAAATATTGCTTTACTTTGCACACAAAAATATACAACATTTAGGTTCATGTGTGTCATGAACTGTTGTGTGTGATTTTTGGAAATGAGTCTCAAAAAAATAAATAAATAAATTAGCTTTGTCTAACTGACTAACTGACTCTCTGAGTATATGACTATTATCACAAATGAAATGACTTTGAATTTATATTTTTAAATGCAGTATTCTGCAGAGAAACTGTCTACAGCAAAACAGATGGAGAAACATGGCAAAAGTCTCCAGGCATTGCTCCCGGCCCATCAAACTTGCCCAATCGAGCATCAGGATGGATGTGCTGGAACAAGCCTAATCAAAGGAGGCCTCATCTGCAACCGATCCAAAGGAATTTCCAGGTGTCCAGAGGTTCCTGATTTTTTCCTTAGATATAAAATTGGTCTAACTGTCTTTGAATGTGAGATGCTTGTTGGTGCCATGTGAACTGAGTATTTCAAGAACTGCTGATCTGCTGAGAGTTTCACACACAATCATCTCTAGGGTTTACAGAGTGTGGTCCAAAAAGCAAAGTGAGCAGCAAATGTCTGGGCAAAAATGTCTGCTTGATGTCAGAGGTCAGAGGTCAGAGGAGAATCGCCATTACCCGTTCAGGATGGTATGAAGGCACCAGTAACTCAAATCACTACTCATGACAGTCAGGTTATCCAGAAGACAATTTCTGAATGCACAACTCATGATAATTGTGTAAAAATCATGAATATTTGGATCCATTCTGCCTTGTATTAACAGCTCAAGGTTGTTATGTGGCATTATGTTGTTTTCTTTGAACACTTTTGGACCCATAGTAAAAGCTGACCTGATCTTGCATTGACGATAGCAAAAACATTTTTTTACAGTCATATTCTGCTAAGAATTTGCTTTATTCACTTGTACGAGAATACTTTCAAACACAGCATTACTAATTCAGGTGATTCTATTAAAGACAACACACAAGGAGAAAACCTGCGTTTTACAGGTGCATTCCCTTCTGCCAACAATACTTCTGCATTTCAGATTATGACTAGTGTAATGCTTTTTGAGAGTGAAACACAATCTATTGTTTTTGTCAGGGCCGTTTTGTAGAGCAGGCCTCTGTGTTTCAGATCCCTTAAGAGACCGTTCCATAACTGACTGCAAGCCAAGGCCTCCACAAACTATCGATTCTCTGGTGCACTTTAGATGTAACCCAACTCCCTGCCCCCATTAATCATCTCAGCCCCCTCTGCATCCCACTGCAGCATCCAAAACAGCCTTATTGGGTACTGGGTCTAACTGGAAATTATTGATCTTTATCCTGGCATGGACCATCTGATTACATTGTGTTTTATGACTCTGTTGATGGGAGTTTTATTGTTTTAGCGGCCACATCTGGTTTCTAATGATGGACTTGATGAGGTCAGCTTAGGAGCAGGGGAGAAGAAACGGGATGAGATGGAGGCAGAAGTGAGGATAAAAACAAGGGGAACAATGGAGAAGGAGAGAGACAGAGTGATCTGTTTGAGGGGAGAGTTTAATCGATACTCTAAAGCATGACATCATCGTTTAGCTACTCTGGAGGGACGTGAGGCACTCTGGCAGTAACTGAACAACAACCAGACCCCGGCCATGAATCATTAATGTCATCCGCTCAGCCATCCTTCTGTGCTGGTTCAGTCCAGTCTGATGTTACAGGCCGGGGCACCTTCAAGTTGTCAAAAAAAAACTGATTTCAAATGCTGCAGTTGCAGAAATAGAAGACATGACTCCATTCTTCTTTAGAGAAATTGTAAAATAATTGTTTATTCTGCAATAGCTTTCTTGATATATTTTAAATAGCAATGGTTTTACTTTGCAAGTATTTTACATACTTTTTTTTTTCTTTTTTTTCCTTGAATAATTTCCTTTCTTTCATCTGCTTGCAGGATTTAAAGCATATATTAAAGCAGCAGAAATGAGTTTTTCATGCTAAAATGTAAATTTGATTTAAGGATATATTTGATTACTTTAAGCAGCATCCTGTAGCACTAGCAAGTCCCATCCCTATTATGAGCAAAAAACACCCAAAGTAATCTGTGCTGGTTGTTTTGTGACACTTTATGGCACTATGTCACATTACAACAGCAATGAAATGAGCTCAGAGAACTACAGTGCACATCATGGCAGAGGAACTTAAACTAAAGAAAGTAACGTGACAGAACAAGAGTAAATCTTGGACAGTGTCATAACAGCAGCAAGTGTTTATGCTACTATATAGCAACCATGCACATGGCCTACGTACAGCACCAACACTGCAGTTGATGTTTGTACTTTGTCTGTTGTTTGCATCACTGTAATTATACCACCAAACGACTGGTCACGGTGCAGGTTCATTTCTAAAACTTGTAGCGCTGAGCGTCTACTTGTTTCCTTCATTTATGTGGATTGGACATATCAAAAAAGCAAATAAAGCATGTCTTATCTGAGATGGAGCTAATAAATGTTGAGCATCAGATGTTTTTGATAGCGTGCAGCATTCTAACCGTCTACCAGACTCGAAAGCAGTGAAGAAGAAGTAGTAGCATGAAATAGATAGAAGGGAATACAATGCTACCAAGCAGACCAATCACATTTTTTGTGGTTCGTGTCAACATTTAGTTAAATTTCTGGTGATGAGCTTGTCAGTTCCTTGCTATGGCAGACATGATGTAAAAGCATAAACTGCACTTTAACCTCCACGTTTACAGGGGCACCTTCTGAGCTTAAAACTGCAAAAAGGTTCCTTTGTGCTGCTTTAACTTCTGTGTGTTTGTGTTTATGTTCATGGGCTGGTTCAGCATCGAGTAATGGTGAAGAAAATCCAAATAAACCACTGGCTTAATTCATTAATGCAGAAAAAAACAAAAAACAAAAACAAAACAAAACAAAAAGAAAAAAAACAACCGTGAATCACATCACATGAATTAAATAGTTTGTCTTAGAAAACACATTTCAGTGAGGATTTCTTGTCAGAATAAATGACTTGCCTGTACTAAAAAGCCAGAACAATTCTATTTCTGGTGTCAAATTCTAATCAGGTCTCCAAATAATGTACATCTGAATTATTTTTTAAATACACATTATGAATGTGCACATTAATTTTATGCATGGGATGAGCTTGAGACATGTTTTTTTCCAAGAAAACAATGTTACTAGAATACCAGAAAAACTATTATCATATCTGCTGTTTATGTCTATTTATAGTTGGATTATTAATACGAATGCCCCTGGATACTTTCTTTAACTACACCTGGGGCCATAATATGACAATTGCAACTGCTCGATAGTTTTTTTAATGTTAATTTTAATATAACACTACAAATGTTACATCAGTCACATAAACAATATTTCTACTATGATTCATTTTGTAGATACATATTATACTGACAGCTTAAATGCAAATTTTTTTTTCAATAGTAGGGAAGTAAAACTGTTTTATTTTAAAGTTGAAACCATAATTTGACATACACTGTACAAACATCCAGACATTAAAGCTACTTAAACATTTCCTGTTTAGGTCAATCAGACCTTTTATTTATTTATTTATTTATTTTTACAAATTTCTTCAAGCTCAAACATTTATATCCATTTCATTAATATTTGGCAGCATTGCCTTTAAACTACATGACTTGGATCAGATGTTTTGGGTTTCCTTTCACAAGCTTCTCAGTCAGATTTGTGGGCCTCCGTGCTTTTCAGCTTTGCACTAATGTTTCTACAGAGGTCAGGACTTTGTGATGACTGCTCCGAAATATTGACTTTGCTGTCTTCAAGCCACTTTGTAACTAATCTGGTGGTATGTTTAGGTCATTGTCCATTTGGAAGACCCATTTTCACCCACCGTCCTGGCTGATGTTGCTTTAATATTTCTATTTAATGTTCTTTCCTCGTGGTGTCATCTATTTTGTGAAGAGGACCACAGGATGATGCTTCCACCCCCGTACTTCACAGTTGGGATGGTGTTTTGAGGCTTGCGAACAAGTTGTCTCCACCCCCCACCCCCCACCCCCAAATGTAACAATAGTCATTATGGCCAAACAGTAAAATTTTAGTTTCATCAGACCAAATGACATGTTTCCAGAAATTAAAGTCTGCCTCTGTGTGCCTCAAATACATCCAGATGTTGCAAGTTAACCATAAGTTCATAAGTTCAGTTCCAAAGCCATGACATCATCATTCTGGCTTTCCCACATTGTTTTAAGGTTTAGTAATCTTAGTGTCTGCAACCTTCAGACTTTGATGAAAGTAATAAAAAAATAATAAAATACTACAACATTTTCTGTCTTATTATTCAGGCATTTAAAAATGTATATAAACAACTTTGGTGATCCTGAATTAAAACCAGAAAAGTTGAAGATTTAATGTCAGGCAGCAATAATATTAATATTTTTTATTTATTTAGAAAAAAGGTTGTCGCTTACATGTACATCTAAACTGTCGTTGACTTTGTTTCTGTTTTTATTCACCTCTCTGTCTCTCAACTCTAATAATAAGGATACACAACAGTTTGGAGGTGCCAGGATCATTAAAGTTAAAATAGGAGTGAATACTGGGTTACAAGGGGCACTCCCTGCTTCATTAATAGTTCATAGGAGACTAATTCACCTCCAGACAGCAGGAACACTAACTAGCGTCACCTGCCTTCCTCTCCCCATTCACAGACTCTCCCTTTCAGCCTTTGTCTCTCAGTGTCCTTTCGTGTGTGTCTGTGCATTATTGACCTCCAGACGAGATAGCACGCTTTGTCTGGAGGTCAGGTGCATCAGGTAGAGGATGTCTCCTGTTTGTCGTCTAATGGGTTTGCTAAATTGAGCACGTGGCTTGAGTTGTGTTTCCTTTATCCTTGGGTCTAAATTGTGGACATCATTTGACATAAACTCAGTGCAAGAGGATGGATGAGGATTTGAGGGGGATTATGACAATGTCAGCCAATATATTATTACTCAGTAACAGATTGGAATATATTTACTCATTGAAACCAGGCACACAATGTCTGACATTAAATCAGACTGAAATATTTCTCAGTTTTGGATTACCAGAATCAATTTGCTAAATGCTGGAATAATGGGAGAGAGATTTTTTTTTAAAATAATTTCTCTATTACTTTTATCAAAGTCTGAAGTTTACCAAATTAGTTACAAAGTTACATGAGGACATAAGTCAATGTTTTGGAGTGCTCATCACAAAGCCCTGATCTTAATGCTGTAGAAGGTTTGTGGGCAGAGCTGAAAAGGCGAGACGGCCCAGAAACCTGACTCAGTTCCAGCAGTTCTGTCAGGAGGAACGGATCACTTCAAAAATGGATCACTTTGGAGGGAAACCCAAAACGTTTGAGCCCAAGTCATACGGTTCAAAAGCAATGCTACTAAATATTAAGGAAGTGTATGTAAACCTCTGACTTTGAAGAAATTGATTAAAAAAAAAAAACACAAAAAACATTCTCTTTCATTATTCTGGCATTTAGTAAATAGAAATAATTTTGTTATCTGAACTGATGTAAAACAGGAAAAGTTTAATCTCATTTAATGTTAGACAGTGAGAAAAAAAAAAAAAGGTTTTATGTCTTTTTATATATAAAGTAATATAAAACAGCTTAAACAGCTCCCATACAATTTATAGAGATCAGAATCCAAGATACAATCAGTTGCATTAAAATACACATTGGGCCACATTTATTATCTTATGTCAACAATCTGAAGGTTTTTTTTTCTTTTAAATTATGGATATTAATAGTACTTTGATGGTACTTTCGATCAGACACACCATATCCACAACTGCTAACTAGTGTCTATATGGATATCAAGATGGGGGTAATATGAGACCTCATGAAAAGCTTGGCAGCTGTCCTCTGAAAGGTCTAAATGATCCAGGAAAGACCTGCTAATGGAAGTTAAAAGATATTTTGAGTAACCCAGGATGGATGAGATAAATGCAACCATTGCCATGAAAAAGAGTGTTACTAAAAAAAACACTGTCTGGGGTCTGTGTGTAAACAAAACACTGCTTTTAACGTACACCTTAACTCAGTATGAAGGATGTGGTCTCTAAGGGCATTTTTGATCCAGACATTGGAAGAAGTTTGTTAGGTTAACTGGGAGCAAATTAATACTCCTAAGGACTACCTATGACCTCTGAGCGTGCCGATATTTTTTATTGTTTTTGCGTTAATGCCAATAACATTGTCCCAGTGTTTATTTGTTTATGTCAGTGCAGAGTTTCAGCTGACCCAAATACAGGAGACAGAAGGAAGAGGCATAAAAAAACTGAACTCAGCTTCAGAAATAACCCGTAAATCCAACAAAATACAAGTCACGCAAAACAGAATGGAGAAATAGAGCTGGCAAGTACCACAGAAAAGAAAGGTATTCAGAGAGAGGTGTGAAGTGACATTACTCAGAGGATATTTCAAAGTAAAAAAAAAGAGAGAGAAAGAGATTAGCAAAAAATCCTTGCAGACATAGGTTTATGATCTTTATCTCCTGGAGTTTGGGACAATATTTTGCCCCAAAGCATTTCATCTATCATCACTATAATGTTATTTGCTGAGCTTTAGCGTTTGTTCTGTGAAGTATACTTTGGTTTAAATGTGCTTTATAAATTAAGCTGACTTGACCTGATCGATCACACGAAAAAAGGAAATAAAAAAGCTGATCCAATTCTCAAGTTCAAGAAGCACTGAGGAAATATTTCTTATTACCAGCAAGAGTCCTACTTCTGCAAGAAGAAAAGAGAAGAAGAAGAAAAGAGAAGAAAAACAGTATTAAATCAATATTAAATGTCATTAACCACCGTCCTCTGATGCAGCTGGTCATGGTTAAACTGTCTTTTATTCTTAAATTACAGTTATGGTGTACTCATTAGTGCAGTGCTTTCAAACTGCTGCGAGGTTGCAAAGTGAAGGGAAATGCAGATTTTGTGAAAAACAAGCCATGATGCCTTTCTAATTTTCAGAGTTCTTAATTTTCTTGCTCTTATTGAATTCGGTTAATGTGACTTTGTTTAGCTGGATTGAAAAGTTAAATAAATAAATGATGACTAGACATTTGTGGTAATCAACAGTTGGGGCCTCATTAAGGGAGACATTTTCCATATGCATAACATCTCTGCTCACCTGGGAAACAAAAACCCAACTTCTGCTGTGAGAATGAGCCGATGCTGTGAATTTGTCTTAGACGTGCAAGCTCGTGTGGGCTCCCACAGCAGCTGCTGTAGCATCTGATGAAAACCCTTCTGTGGATTCTGCCAAAGGTGAGAAGTCAGCGCACACACACGTACGCAGACACTTTACCACACAAGAATGTGCCTGTGTACACAAACAAGTGCGTATATGTGGCAATACTTGCACTCATACATAAACGCATTCACACTTCGGCACACTGGTAATCACTGGGTCGCAGTTGCCATGGCGACAGGGTGACAGAATATCAAGCTCTATATTTGAGTGTGTTTCTTGCCGCACTTCGCCCTGAGTGTTGAATCGTGAGGATTCTCATGAGTGCTTGAACACAGTGGTGGTGTGTGTGAGTGTGTATGTTTAGGTCAGTTCCAGTGCTTTTGCTTTTTTTTTTTTTTTTAATCCCCCGTGTGATTTTGTGTCTGCGGACAAAAACCAGAGGAAACAATTGAGCTTGTCTGTCGGCACTCTGACCAGAAATAGGCCTGATGAACACCTACTCACCAGATAAGAACCTCTTTTCCATCGAGCCCCAGACTGAAAATCACTCTGACAGCTTTGACTCAAAGATGATTCATATTCTCCCCCAGAGTAAACCAAAGAGCTGACTTTTGCAAACTGTATGCTAATTTGTAACTTCTATTAAACAAAACAAACAAACAAAAAAACTAGACAGTAAAACCATGTTGAACTAACTTAGACTAACAATGCCAATCACTGCTCAAGCTCTGACTGATGACATACTGTGAGTGATATAGCGAGAATACTTTGCACGGTGTTACTTTAACTTCAAAGCGTCTTCACTTTTAGGAAAACAGAGCATTTAACAACAGCTTGACAAAAAAAAGAGCTGTTTTTTTTTCTTTTCTTTTTTTTCAATGTAGTACAATAGTTAGATGATTCAGTGTACAACTCAAAGGCAAACATGAAAGGTCAAATCTTCCTTTGAAAAGAAGGTATAAGCAGAAGGACAGATTGGTAAATGACTTAAAGTAAGGACTAAAGATGCATTAAGCCTTAGACTCTAAATTTGATGTTGATTTAAAATAAAAGCGTAAATAAAACACTAGAATGGGATGTTGCTGTTAGCATTCAAGTTAGTAGTCTGCAAAAGGATTTTCAGCCTTCTTTACCTCATTTACCTACTTCTTTACATACACTAATGTGGTGAGAACAATTGCTGTTTTACAGCTGTACTAATGACAGAATAAAATGAAACTTAACCTCTGCTCATCAGTTTTCTTGTGTGTGTTTTAGTCATAGCAGTATTTGCCTTGGCTTAATGACTGTAAGAACATTTGATGGCATCTTTTAATGCACAAAACATTTTTATTTAGGAAATAAAAGAGCAGTGGAAATATCATTTTACTTCAAACCAATAATCTCCACTCCATCTATTACCCTATAACTCTCATCATCGCTTTAACAGGAAGTGCTGTGGTTGGCATGTTGGATATTAATGGTCAGAGCATCTATTTTCAGGTTGAGTGCTGCAACCTGAGATGACCGGCAGCTGTGTGGGTCTGGTCTGAGCTGCTATCCTTGGCCACAGACAGGAAGGCAGACTGGACACTGGGATTTAGGTGTCAGTACGTGTGTTTGTGCGTGCTCGTCGCGTGTGCTCAAGAGGGGAGGAAGTGGATGTGGACACCTGAGTCGTCTGATATGTAGAGAATCTGTTGCCTCTGATCACATGGTGGAATCTGCTGCTCTGGGCCAAGGACAGGCCAAGACTTTCCCACAGTCAGAATTAGTCAGGGTGAGACAGAGAGACACAGTCGGCTCTGCCTTCTCATCCAACACTTCCTGATACACTGCAACATGCATTGAGACAAAAAAAAAAAACTCTTTTTTTTTCCTTTTTCTTTTTTTTTTTTTTTAAACCAAATTCAAACTGAAATCCCGAGAAGGAGAAAAAGCAGATGGTGTTTTGATCCTGAAAAGAGCTCATAATTCTTCCTTTTTCTGCTGTAGATGTCAGTTGAAAGGCAACGTCTTTATATCCATGTTGAGATTAAAAACAAAAGACAAAAGGAAAAAAAAAAAATCAACTATTACACTTGACCAAACAGTCTCTGTGGGCTCAAGAAGACTGAGAGTGATACTGTCAGACAACCTCTTCATTAAAACTAAATATCTTTATATGAACTCATTTTAAAAGAGACTTGGTCTATTTTGAGCTCACCGTCTTCTGTTAGAGATCAAATGAAATCACAATGTAGCTGAACCATTAATCCATGACTATACCTAACACTCCATTTAACTCATTCATTTTAACTGATAATTTCACTCATTTATTCATGCTGCTAACACACCTGTTAATCCAAACTGCCAGCAAGCGGCTTCAAAACCATCTTGTAATATCATTTCACCTCTTCTACCAATCTGTTTTTGCTTCAAACTAGCTCATATATCTCTCCTCTATACTCTCTTGCCAGCACACAGAAAATCTTTCCACAATGATGTACTTCCAGGATGTGTGTGACTTGTCATCTGAGCGAGTGAGAGGGTAGATTTCACTTGACCCCCTCACATGCTGCCCTAACTCGGCAAACCTGACCCAGCTTAACAGCCATCAAACCACCCGGAGACAGCAGAAACTCAATATGTGAGTTAAGTTGAATGGTTTTTCACAAGCTAAGCCTGACAACATTCATTAAACTTTGTTAAATGCGTGGGTGTCTATGTGAAAAACAGAAGGTCCCCACATTCACAGGTGATTAAAAGGTGGAAAAAAACACATATGTATTCATTAAAAATTTGAACTTTGAACTGATTCAGATGCTTTTTGTCATTTTCTTCTCCCACGATGATGAAAAAACTGTCACTCCCATCATCGTTATCTTTTCCTTCAGTGCTACATTTAGCTCATGTGATTTATTCAGCTCTTACTTATAGTGCAGGAATCCCTCCTCTACTTAAAGGGATTCCACTTAGGGTGATGATGGAAACTAATCTGTGGTAGTGAGCGTGTGAAGTGCGCACTACCTCACACACAAACACACACACACACACAGACAGACATCTCAGCTGCTGTGCTGTAAATCCCAGATTCATATTAACCAATAAGCATCACTGACATGGAGCTTGGACCACAACACGACCAGGGGATTTGTAGCTCATTAGTTGCCCTGACACAGACACACACAAGCTTACAGTCACACATACACACACATAGTGCCTTGTGCCTCTTGCAGGAAATGACTTGTTGACATCCTGATTCTGAACGCTGCCTCAGCTGTTCCTACAGATAATGGATGCTGATTTGGTGAGACACGCAGAAGGAAAGGCTCAAACTGAGACAGGAAGAGGACAGATGAGAAAAATTATTTGGTGGTGGTGGGGGGTTGCAAGAGAGAAGACCCCATGAAAAAGCATTAACTGTGTGAAAGGAAAAAGGCATGGGATGAATTAACCACAGAGTGTTTGACTGAAACAAGAACACCCTGTGAACGCATAACGAGATTACAATGCGGAAAGAACAGTTATGATGATTTTCAATCCACTACTGCTTTCCAAAAGGCTTGTACCCCTCAATAAACAAGCACTTGACATTCAGTCTGTGCACATTTGCTTACCCTGAACAACAAAGGCAGTTTGATAAGACAGAAATTGAATTGAAATGAATACCCTCTCACTAAACCACCCACTTGTTCTGAAAACAGAAAACTGAATTAAATCATTTTTTTTTCACCTTCTATATGAATTTGGCATGCTTGTGCTAGTTTTGATTATTAGCTGAGGAGGTGGCCTGTTTCTGTACAGCACAAGTATTAAAATCCTGGGCCCATTGTACTGCAGTTGGTTTATGTTAATGCAGCCACAGCTCTGTATCACATTAGCAGGCACAGTTGAAGGATTAAGTTCAGTTTGACAGTTTCTTTTGGTTCAGCTTTAGTTCAGCATGAAAACAGCCACTCATTCAATAGAAAATAGAATGAAAGTTGTATTCAATAGAATACAAAGAATTCTCTTGCTTTATTAAATATATAGTTCTCAAAATATAATTCAGTCTCAGCAGCAGATCCACATGAGCTCTGATACATAAAATTTGATGCAGTAGAAGCAAGCACTGATGAATTTTGATCATTTAGAGTGCATTTTTAAAAGACTCCATCCTTGTTTGAGAGTTGTAACAGTTTCCTGGTGTCTTAATGAAATGTCTGTGGCAAGCTTTGGTCAACATAACACAGAGATACAGCACTGCAGTTCCCTTTTCAACAATGTTTTTAAGCTCTTTTTATAGCATCTGAATTTCCAGGGTGGACTTAGCCACGTCACAAGACTCCACCTCCTATAGTTTCCAAAATGTGCATCTTTCTTGTCACAGTTTTTGTAGGAGTTTTTGATTTGGTAGTCATTTCAGACACGCAATTATATACACTTGAGCAGAGAAAAGAATTTACGTGTTCAATATATCCCCTTCAAAATCCACCCACACCTTCACAACGGCTCATTTACCAGAATATAACTTCTAAATAATTTTTCAGTACACACTCACAGTATAGATATGGCTGTTTGCTTGATAGTCATGTCTTCCAGCAGAAACAAAAAAGCTTAAATTTTTATGTATTCTTTGTACATATTAACTATGAAAAGTTTAGTCTCCGCCGTTACATTAAATTGTCCTCCAATTTGTACAGCTGTTAAATTGAGGCTTCATTAGAATAATATTGTTTTGCGCAACAGCACTGAACGAAACCCAAAAATAAAACCAAAAAAGGAGACAAGAGACACAACAGCTCAAGAGAAAATAAAAAATGAAATATTTCATACAAATAATATTCCAAAACAAAGAGGAACAAATCTACTAACTGCGTTTCTTGTGCTCTGTGTTGCTGCACGTTAGGCTATGCGGTAGCCTATACCATAGCTATGGTGTAGCTTTAATGCAGATGCATAAATCAGCGTTGTTGTTGTTGTTTTCTTTTTTTAAATCAGGCTTAACTCTAGCCATATTGTCTCAAGGTTGTCCAATGATTCTGCATATTCATTTTTCAGTTTAAACATGCAAGTGCTGAGAGAGCAAACGTCTTTTTGAGCTGCCTCCAGTTCTGTCTGGCTTTCCTTCTTCAGTTTCCAAGAACCCATTCATCCATCCATCCCTCCATGATCTATAGCCACTTATTCCAGGGTCACAAGGATCTGGAGCCTATCCAGCGGTCTTTGGGCAAAAGGCAGGGGTACACCCCCGACATGTCTCTGGTACATCACGAGAACACATATAGACAAATAATCATGCACATTCAGACCTACAGGCAATTTAAAAATAACCAGTCAGTTTTTAGACGAGGGGTGGAAGTTGAAGTACCTGGAGAAATGGGGACAACATGCAAAGTCCACAGAAAAAGCCCTGTGCTGAGATTTGAACTAGGAACCTTCTGCTAAAAGGCAACAGTGCTAACCACAAAGCCACTCCAATATGTTTCAATAACTCAGAATTCTTTGGTCATTATTACGACACACAACCAAAATACTGCCCAGACTGAGCTCCATTTCTGTTACCTACTTTATGCTGTTATCACCAGTCAGTGATAACTATGATTTAACAGATATTTCTGCTGAGAAATTACAGTAAAACATGGAATTCTGAAAGAGAGATCAAAGTACAGGTTCTGGTCTGAAATCACACAACGAAGACAGGCAGATGTTCATTTTCAAGCGAAAGCACACCTCAATAGGGAGCATTTTACTTCACAAAGAAGTGAATTAGACTGCTTCCCTGCTGGTTACCTTTATAATCAAGGCAAGTCTGGTGTACTCTGTCTCAGTTCATTTGATCTGGGTTCACCAAAGTGCTGTTCAGGTTGGTGGGAGTTTGCTGCGGGTGATTATGCAAAGCTGATAGATAATCTAATGGGGTCAGATAATACTCTGGCTAAGGGCCAGAGCTCGATGACAAGAGCTCACTGCAACTACGAGTACACAACAAATGCTAATGAGTCAGAGGCCGAAATAGGAGATGTTTCATTTTCACAAGCTTTAACGACTGTGCCGTTTTAATAATACACACACACAAACGCACATCAGGCTTTGAGACGACATTCAGTGATAGTTTGTTCCCCTGTCATTTATTTTAGCCAACACAAATAAAGGTCTAACTCCAATCTTCCTGCTAAACTAAACTCTCAAACAGCTGTCTGAAGTTGCGTTAAAAAGTCCAAACAATGAGAAAATATTCGCACTGTGACAATTCAAGACTAAGATTTGTCCAAATAACACTTACTCTATTTTCTCACAATTTTGTAGTTGGTCCTGCTCTGCAACAATTCCACTTCCTTCCTGTTAAAAGTTACCATGGTAACAGTCATGGAGAACTCTGTTATCATCGGATGAATCAGGCTGCAAAAATTATTTTTATCTCTACTTCCCCATTTCTCTGCCTCTTACAGCCAGAGGATTGAATGTCCTCACAGGTTTCACACTGTAGCTGGAGTGCTCAGACATTTCCAAGAATATGAAGAAAAAAAACACCATAAGAACCAAAAGACAATCAGATCATTACATTCAAAAAGTTTAAATATTCATCTTTTACATGCATAAATCTGCAGAAATTTACACTGAGCAAAAGATGAGCATAAGTGTAACAGATATTACAACATGCAGAAAAGAAATATGTTTTAAGATAAATTTTTAAACAGCTGCAAACATTTAGTTTCATGAGCGGCTCAGCTTCATTAGATCAGTTTTCATAGCAATATCCGCTGTTTATGTGTAGCTGCTGCGTATTTTAACACAACGTGTGCATAAAACAAAAACTTTGATCACATGTGTGGTCTTATTATTTTAAACAAACATATTAAGTTTAACTTCTTTCATTAAAAATATCATATAAGGACCAAACCAACGACAAATAAATCACCTTTGAGTTAAAGCCTAAAAGACAGGAGCTTGGTCTTTTGTGTTTGCCACATGCATAAGTCTCTCTGGGCGACATATTCCTTTACATGAATATGATCACTGGTGTTCTTTTCAAGTCAGACCCAGATATGAAACTAGTGATGTGAGTGCACATTGTGTACAACAGTATTTAGGTCAGGTACAGGACAGGAGAGTTGGTTCACAGTCTGGGACAAATAAAAGGCAAAGTTGAGTCTTATCAGGTGAAGATCTAAAAGGTGAATAAATGTTAGCTTTGAAGACATGTGTGTAACACATGTGCTTACACATGTGTAACACATGTTGTGTTACACATGTGTAAGCACTGTACATGCACATTAAATTAATTCACAAAATGGTTATCTACAGTGGGGCAAAAGAAGTATTTACTCAGCCACCAATTGTGAAAGTTCTCCCACTTAATAATATGAGAGAGGCCTGTAATTTTCATCATAAGTATACCTCAACTATGAGGGATAAAATGAGAAAAAAAAATCCAGGAAATCACATTGTTTGATTTTTAAAGAATTTATTTGCAAATGATAGTGGAAAATAAGTATTTGGTCACCTACAAACAAGATTTCTGGCTCTCACATACCTGTAACTCCTTCTGTAAGAGGCTCATCTCCCTCCATCTGGGGCTCCACACAAGATCTCAACCTGTGGGATCAAAATGATCACAAAAACTGTAAGCAAAAATCCCAGAACCACACGGAGGGACTTAGTGAATGACCTGCACAGAACTGGGACCAACGTGACAAAGGCTACCATCAGTAACACACTACGCTGCCAGGAACTCAAATCCTGCAGTGCCAGACGTGTCCCCCTGCTTAAGCCAGAACATGTCCAGGCCCATCTGAAGTTTGCTAGAG
>JBAMYA010000020.1:4875689-4889200 GCA_037176975.1 Arrhamphus sclerolepis
GACGTCCTTCCCCCACACGACGTTCTTCCGATCTAACTTATATAATATAATGCCATCTAAAAACCAACCAACAGATTCAACTGCTGTGCCCCCTGAAACCCGGTTCTGTTTCTGTTCAGACCTCGTCCACATCTGCAACTCGAAAACCAGTTTGGGTTTGTTACTCCAGCCTTAAAGAGCAGTGGTAATCTAATCCGACACACATTATTTTTTCACAGGCAGAAGAACCCTGAAGGATATTGTTTGATGAATTTAAAGAGCATATCCCAACTAAAATGAACAAAAATCAACCTTACAAGATTATTCTGTCTTCTGCTCTTGAGTAACACTTTAGCCTCAACATATGGAAATATGTTGAGGCTAAAGTAGCTAAAATAAAAAGTAGCTAAAATAGCAGCAGTGTTTCCCATCAACAGCTGTCAAACTAAAACATCTACTGTTACACCTGGATGTGAACTCAAGCAGGAGCGTGAAGTTAGTTTCAATCCGTTGACTTTAAACTTCAAGCACTGCCTTGCTTTTGCAAGACTTTGCTTTTTTTTTTTTTTGGTGGGGGGGCATCTAGCTTTATTTCTGTCAGCTCCACCGTCACTTTATGGTTGACCATAATAGAAGGCTACGTCTCATAAGGCAGATGCTGTCAGTGACAGAAGATGTTACGATTGAACTTGCCGTCACCAGCAGTGAGACTTTAAGTGTAGCGGTGTGACATTTGATTGCATAATAAACCTGGAGTGGAAAAGGCTGCTTTTTTTTTTTTTTTGGCAATTTCAGAGAACCAACATAAGAGTCTGAATTCCCCTTCAACACTTTCTATTTAAGTGCTAAATTATTAGTGCTAAAACAGCTGTAGAAGTTCAACACATTTTAGGAATCTTTTTTGGACTAAAAGCACCGTTGTTAAAATTGTGGAGCATTATTTTCCTTGAGTGCTGCGGATGTGGACGTTGTCTCAGAAAACACCTTGACCACATGCTGTGTGGTGCTGTGATCAGCAGCAACAGCATTTTGAAAAAAAACAGGCCTCTTTGTTGGTCTTTCCACCTGATAAAGCATGATCCAACCTGTGGTTATATCTACCGTTCAAGAGCATACAGCACCACAGCGTGCTCAGGTATACAAAATAATATCAATTTGTTTAATATTAGCTCTGTTATATATAAATTTTATATTCATGTGTTTGTTAATCTTTCATACAATATAGCCAAGGCTTAAGGGTGAATCAACCCAAACAAAACCTTCTTTGATGAAATGGGTGATCCCAACTTAGAAAAAGTAAGTGCAGTCTGTCGTGGAGGCCAGTCCCAATTCACAAGACCAGAATCCCAGCACAAACGTAAGTTATAATCAGTTACAATCCTTTTTTTCTGTTTTGGCAAATTTAGGTGAGATGTCTGAGGTGAACCTTGGTTGATGTCTTCTAAAATATGGAGATGAAAAAGTCCTGCTATCCTCAACCTGAAGCTCTCGAAGTTTCTTCTAAAAGCAAAAGTCAGAGCTGGTAGAGGCCAGTTTTTGGCCAAACATACTTGCAAGATAACTGTTGTGATGACATAATCGAGGAAGTCCAGAGTTTAGTTTCTAAAATGAAATGAAACAAGTGACTCAAATACTTCCACAGCTGGTGGAAACATCAGTACTTCTTCTTAGGTTGCTGAATAAACACTTATTTGGTGAAGAAAAAAAAAAAAAGGAGGAACTGGGAACTACACTTAAAAAACAGTCAGCCAAACCTGCAGTCATTTTATCACACACATCTAACCACAATTCAGCTGGTTCCTAATTCCAGGCTTTACTCCTTCCTGCCATTTTAACCTAGCACTCACCCTGACCCTCTGCTCAGAGACCCAGTTCCTGCTCCCTCCCCATCCCACTGTGCAGCTGTTTGGACTTGTCGCAGCCTGGGACTGGCCTCTCCTCTGTCCACTCCACCCTCTCTGAATGTCTCTTTATCTGCCTGCTTCCAGCACTGGCTTCAAGTGCCAGCAAGTCAATGGCTATGCCACTGTGCAAACTGCATTAGGTCATTTAAAAAAAACAAAACAACTTCCCTCATTCCCTTCTTTTTAGTTTTACAATCTCTTAAGCCATTAGTGGATTGAATTACTTTGTTTTTGGACAAAGAGAAAATTTCTATGTGTATATATTTATATAAGGTATAGATCTGTGCGTAAATGTACATAAAAATATACAAAAATGTATGTAGACATACTGAATTTGTTAAGGACAGCTCATACATTTTCTGCTACGTACGTTAACATACACACGGTACAAACATACATACTTTGTTTTCCTGTGTGTGTGACAGAGAGAGAGAGTATGTTAATTCCTTGGTTTAAAAAAAAAACAACAACTCTACATTCAGTAGAGTGCGATTTTGAGTAAATCCCAGATTCACCACTTGGCACCAGTCAGCTCAGCTTGTGAGCTGAGATGGAAAAACAGAGAGGATGCTGTCATCTCTTAAACTGAGAGCTGCAGATTTTCTTTGTTCCCATCTTTGTATGAAGCTGTCTGTCCTTCTGTGGCCATTCAGTTTTTCACTCAGTTAAGTAAGTCACCTTGTTCTTCGTAACAAGACAAGTTGATGATTGATGATGTTGTCGATTCCAATCAACGCAGAGGACAACTCAATTGTAAACCCAGTGTTCCCCTCTCTCGAAGTTTAAGAGACTCCCCTTACATCTCCTTAAACGTGGCATTCGTGACCCCTCCTGTCACTTCAGAGCCACTCTGTGGCAAGGCTCTCAGACAAGAGCCTCAGGAGGCTAAAACATTCATTAAAACTGGCTGCTCTCCTCCAGTGCAGCTGCTCGTTACCATGGTAACAACTCCACCTTGACTCTTTGCTCTTCTTTAAAGAGGGCACAGTCTTGAGTCTTATTTTCATGTGGACTCCAGCGTGTCCAGCTGAAACACATTGTGATTGGTTGGGGTGGTGAAGAAGAGCTGCTCGTGTGGCGGGGAGGTCGAGTGGTTGTCGCAGGGACTGTTGAGGCCTAGCGTCCGTTCAAAGTCCAGGAGCTGGCCCATGAAGTTGAAGTTTGGGGAAATGTTTGACTTTTTCCGCTTGACAAAGTCGTAGGCATCATTGAGCGACAGATTGAGCTTCTGCATCAGGTAGGCTACGGTGACGGTGACCGAGCGGCTGATCCCTGCCAGACAGTGGACCAGGATGCCACACTTTTTGGAACGCGCCTCATCTGAGGAGGAAGCGGAGGGCATGAGGAGAGAACGACAAAATAAGAGAGAAAACGATCAAATAGTTGATTAGATTACAGTTTCAATCTCAATTATTTTGAGAGAAAAAAATTATTTACTAATGTTCATAAAACAAATTGTCAGGTCTCACAAGTTATAAGAGTATCCTTTACTATAAAGTGTGATTAAAACAGTTTATTGCTCACATTTAAATAAAAATAAAAATCTGAATAGTTTTTTGTATATAATATAAACATGATATATATGATGGCAAATGTAGAGCTGGCTCAGATGCTTTGATGGTTGCCATGGTAATCAAAATGAGAAGTGGTATTATAGAGCTCTTCCTTTTCAAATCACATATGCCTACGAAACAAACAGCAAATATAAAACAAAACAAACAGAAATTCATTATGCAACAAAGCGTTGTAGCTCTTTATAATAACAGGGTAATGTTTGACAGTGACATTTAATATTAGCATGTTACTACTCTCATCTAACATTATCAGTGCAGTGGCTCATGATAACATGATAAATTAATTAAGACATTAATTAATTAAAAAACAAAAATACTCTAGTAGGACTAGTCTGACACGGAACACAGTCTGTATTCAGCAACAGCACAACATAAATCCCTTAGTTTTGCTTTTTCTCAGTTTTATATTAAAATGCTTCAGCTACATAACCCTGATATATAAATATTTTCAAAACATTCATAAACCATTTTGCTTGCACTCTTTAAAAATATGTTCCAATATCATCTTGAAAACAATAAAAATTATACTGAGGAGTCATCCTGCAGTTGAGACGTGTGCTAATTTTACCTCTAATGAAACACCTCCTTGTATTTCTTTAGCGCTTCAAGGTCTGTAAATGCAAAAACGTGGGCGGAGTCTACTCAAGTCAGTCACGATGACAGCATCTTTTGAACATGAGAAAACCCACAAAAAAGGTAACTGACTTCCGCTGCTGATGGATTAACTGATTTTTTGGTTTTGTTTTGTTTTTCTTCTTTAAATCTGGTGAGACATTTGATGTTACAAATGCATCAAAGACTTAGTAAACAGCAGAAGCAGTATAGAGGCCAGTGACTGTTACCATGGTTACTTCTTACATCATTAACTTCAGTCTCCCAAAAGTAATACCTGCTTAAACCAGGTGCAAATGCTGCCTGGATAGAGACAGGGGGAGGCTGGAACAGAGGTTGCAAGCAATCGTGGATACAACAAGCTTTTGATGCATCCATAGTACTATCATAAAAATGGTGAACATGGGTGTCAAGTATTTCCATCATTGTCGATCTAAACGGAAACCTATAAAGACACAAACAGATGCTTTGCACTATTTATCAATGAGGACCACAGTGAATTGTTGGTGTGCATTGATGGTGTTGAATTTTGTGTAGTCTGAAAGTGGCTTTTCTCACATTTTGCAACTGTAAATCTATTTTGGACAGCTCTGGTGAAATGACACAGAAAACTATTTATATTTCATGAACTGTGACTCACCATAGTTCATTATATAATTCATTACATTTAAAGATTAACTGATGATAATAATCACATGTGCCTTTAGTGCGAGTTACATGACTCCTTTTTGATAAACACAACACAATTATACATCAGCTTAAGTATAAGTAAAGGATTAAAGCTTTGTTTCCAAAAAATGTACTGATTATCATATGCATATTATGTCTAAATCATGCTTTCATTTTCAGTTCAGGGTGGCTTCTGTTATTGACAGCAATGCATTGCATTATGATGCAGCTGCGTTTGTCCACTTATCAGTTTTGAGCCCTCGTGCTTCCATCTCTACAGGCCATTAGAGTGAGAGTTAAATGCTTCTTTCCGCCCTTTCTTCTCTGTCTTTCATCCGCTCTCTGCCTGCATCTCCCGTTGTAGGATTGAGGTCAGTTGGCTCACAGGCTGCCAAGCCGATGCCAAATAAAATTTATATGGGAAATGTGCTCACTTTCCACAATAAAAGGTAAAAAACTGTCACGAGGAAAATCTAACCAAACTCTACAAGGCTCAGAAGTCAAACAGGCAGCTACCCGGTAGTTAATCTTCTCGAATTGATCGGTACGCCGAACAACATTACATCACTATACTTGTGCTTTAATTACGCAATAATGCCAGAATCTTCCATTTATAAAACTGGTCAAAAGCCAAGAAAAAAAAATAAAAATCCCTCCCTTTCTACATTTTTTAAACTTGAAATATATTCAAGCAGCAATTCTATTTTTTATGTTGAATTAATTTGTAGTGTTTAGCATCTCGTTTACCCATAATTGGCTTGTTGCAACCAAAACGATTTGATTTAATCCCTGAATATTAGAGCCAGCCAGGCAGCTCTCTTTAAACATCAGCATGACTTAAATCTGCCACAATCCCGTGCTCTGTCATGTCACACTTCCCCCTAACTAAGCAGAACCCTAACTCCAAAAACGGGTGGTCTGGCTAGTCGAAGACAGGACCTCTGACACTGACTCATCAGACAGGGACTTCATTCATTTTCTGGGAATTTGGTTTGAGGGAGCAATGATGGGAGCAATGGCAACGACTATGAATATACATATATATACGTATGCATGCATACATACATACACACACACACACACACACACACACACACACACACACACATATATATATGTGTGTGTGTGTGTGTTTGTGTGTATGAATAGTTGGTTCTGTAAACACTATTAGTACTGAAAAGACTGCATGAATATTTGAATATTTGTAAATTTTGAAAAACAAGGCATTAAAGATTTATTCATGAAGTTTCGACAGTTGTTGTCACTGTCACCTTGCTTTCATCAAAACTGCTGATGTACATCTGAAAACTTGCTGCAGAGTACAAGTGACAAGTTTGTACATATTTGAATCAAGGGGTACAAATGAATGTGTACTTGTGTCAAGATCTTTTTTAAATTATTTTAAATCTAGTACAGTGTACTGTACAGTAGGTGAGAGAACGCACAGCACCTCCACTTACCAATAAATGAAATGGCCTCTGGGAAAAACTGTGAGAGGTTTTGGCTCCAGTGATCGGAGATGGGGATCTGTTTGTACTTGAAGTCTCCCTCATGCTCAAACATGTTGGGCAGGTTGGGTGTCACGTTGAGGATGTATTTGATGTTGTATTTGCTGAGCACATCCAGGTTTGTGGAATCTTTGGCACAACCCAAATAAAGGTACGGCAAGATTTGGACGGGGAAAGCTGGCTGGTTGTTGGGTAGCGGACTGCCCTCCGACTCTGTGGCGCTGCCCGGCTCACGGTCGGACTCCCCATCCGAGCAGTCGGAGCTGATGCGGAGTCCTCCCAGACCGAGGACGGATGCTGGTGGGGAGCTGCTGGGACACGAGCAGTCCAGATTGGTCTCGCAGTGTTCGGGGTACTCTGACTGGAACTTGTTGAAGCCCCCTGGAGCGTGCACACACACACACACACACAAAAAAACAAAAAAAACAACAAAAATCATTCCAAGGATGGTTGGTGTTATAATAAGCTCTTTACATTAGCATCATATGTCAGTTACTATCCATGACAGCTGAATTCTACAAAACAAATAGCAGGATCAGGAGTCAAGATGACAAAAAAGAACATTTTTGAAAAATAATAAAAATAATAGAAACATCAATAAAAATAAATCTATTTGCAAATGTCTAAATTGTAACCCATATCCAGGAAGAATGGGAGAGTATCTAATCCAGTCACTTTTCATTTATAGCCTACCAGATTGAACTCATAGATAAGTGGTTTGTGTCATCTATGAGTTTGCGGTTAAATAAGAACGTTTGGGATTTTATTAAAATACTCTCGTAACGAAGGTCCTCATTATACGCCAACAAGACTGATAACACGCTGTGACATTTACGTGGGTATGAACATGAGGACGTGCTGGACACACGGGCTCCATTGAGAAAATGTGAGTCCTGCGGAGAATCAGGGCAGCAACGCTCCGCAGCTCAGCCTACTTTTTGTGAATGGCAGCTCGGCTTATGACTCCCGTCGAGCGTTTCTATCACCCGTGGGTCAAACACGCTCACACGTGCTGCTACTACGACATTTTTAAACCGGTTCAGTCCGAATTTTAAAGCGCTCCGAGTTTGTTTTCGCGAGAAACGTGTAATAAAAAAAAAAAGTGCGTCGTCCTCTACTCGTTTCTCGGTTCATTCATGAAAAAAAAAAAAAAAGGAAACGGTCGTCTTTTCCTGAAGGAGCACAACATGGCGGAGCCATTTTTTGCACCATTTAGTTGAAAACGTGCTGTATTTGTCCCAGCGACAGAGAAGCAATGTAAACAGTTTTTTAAAAATAAATAAAAATCAGACTATATTCATACAATAAATTCAGATAAGGGGGTTTTATGACGAAAAAGAGACGTAAACTCAGTAGCGCCAAACATCTGTCGAACATCAAAGTTGAAACAGTCATGACAGTGTATCAGTTTGTTTAAAACTGTTTTAACAGTTTCAGCTGAACATATAGCAAAGGCCTTTATTTATATATAACAGACTTAACTTTGTGATAAAACAGATAAATGTAATAGGAATTCCAGCAATGTTGCGGTTGATAAACAACTAACAGGAGTGATTTAATAACATTTTCATTAAAGCCACCTGAAATGAGGAGGTGATGTGGCTGGAGGCTTCTAAGTTCAACAAATGAGTGAAATAAGAATTTCACTTCACTCCAGTTTCTTTTTTTTTCCCCCTTAGAGACACCACAAACGTCCGGCAGCGCTGTGTGGGATCTTACCCTCCAGATAGAAAGCCTCGCAGCCGTCGTCCCGCAGCTTCTGCAGGAGCAGCCCCATCACGGAGCCCCCCAGCCCGGACTCCTGCCGCTCCGCCGTCGCCTCGTCGTACAGAACCACCACGTCCGTCTTACACCGCTTGACAAATTTCTCCTTGTCCTCGTTGTTGGGAATGATGGAGCGGATGGGGAGGTTGCCCTTCTTTAGCCTCCGGAGCATGAGGCCCGGGATGGCCAGGTTGATGGCCGACTCGATGTGAGAGGACTCGTACAGCTCATGGGGTCTGCAGTCCAGCAGCAGCAGGGAGCTGGCCCCGGACTCCAGCTCGTCCTGCAGCCACTCCACGCTCTTACTCGACATCATCATAGTCACGATCACAGAGCCTCTGCACAGATGATTAATTTTCATCAGGGAAATGTTAATCCGCTCGTTCCCGGCCGTGACATGAGAACAAAAAAACACAAGGGAGTAAAAAGAAGAAAAATCACGGTGCTAAACTTCGCTTCCCGCGGCCACCACCGCCGCCGCTCCTGCTGCTGCTCCAGCGGGGCGCAAAAAGCACCCAACACACACCTCCACAAGCACGCACCGCACGCACATCCAACACACACGCACACCCGATGCCGCTCTGGTCGGTGCAGGAAACTTGAACATGCGGAGGTTTCTTTTGCTCCCTGGTTTAGTCCGATAAAAGTGGAGATTTCAGTCCAGTCCATCGACGTCCATCCAGCAAGCCCACTCCAACTTTGAGGCGTCCGCAGACCCGAGAAATGGCCCACAGACCCCCAGTTAGCGCCTTCGGACACGAGTTTCCGAAAAGCTGCCGACGTTAATGCCCATGATTGCTGTTATTATTTGACAGGCTGGCCCGTGGAGCGCCTCTGGTTTGTCATTTCCACTGGATGTATTAAAGAGGCTCTGCGGGTTTGTCACTGGAGGGAGGAGGAGCGGAGAGATTTAAAGGTGCAGAGCTGCAGAGCGTTCACTGCTTTCATCTATCCATTCATTGAGAGACTGTACACTTTAGTCTATCTTTAACGACAAATCATTTCAAAACTATATACTCTAATTCCTACACAGACACACCTGATGTTTATGGTAATAGTTATCCTCCTCGCCCTCTATTACATCCAGTTATGACATTTACACTGCTACATGTTGTTTTTGTTAATTTTGTCAATAATAAAAAAACAAACAAAACAAACATTATTGACCCTTTTACTTTTCTGACACCTAGATTTGAAAAAGGAAAAAGAAAGGAAAGTTAAAATAGCTGAGGGTTTTCACAAACATGACCTGTAGCTGATTATTTCACTTCTTATGGGTCAAGTAACAAAGAATTAGTCTTTAATCAACAGACATAAAAATGAAAAAGGTGATCGTAAGCACTGCTGAAAGCTTCATAGTTTACACCTGCTGTCTTGTCACAAAGTCCATTTTTATGACACCTGAAAAAACGTAGTGTGTAATAACACTTTTATAAAGGGGTGAGTTATATGCTTTATTACTACACTGCTCGACATTGCACACTGTAAGTTTTTTTCTTCTCATCAAATTCTTCTCCTGTTATATATATTTTACGACAGGGACAGAAGAACAAGTTTGTGAAGACACTTATTGTGGCAGGGCTGTTTTATATTGGAAATGACATGACAGGCATTAAGATAAAGCTGAAACTGTATGACTAAAGTTGAGATAAAGTTTGAATCTACAAATTAGGATGCATCATGCAGGTTTTTCGCCTCTGCTGACATGCGGCAGTGATCTTCATGCATTTGCACTACACATCACACCTCTGGAAGCTGAACGACATTCACTGCTTGCTCATACAACTATATTCCTGATAAACTTTAAGGTGCTATAGACAGATTATAATGACTTAGATCCATATTTTTTAAATAATGTATTCTAATTTTAAATGTAATTCCTATAAGATGTTTAGGCATTATATGTTAGAAAAGGGGCATGTGCATGTTGCATCACATCTACTCTCTTCCTGTGGTGCATGCTTGTAAAGTCAGATGTTTCAACAGATAATAACACTTCACTGCAGAAAGAGCTGCAAGGGCAGCTTAACACAAAGTCTCTTTTACTACACAGTCATGCTGTTGTAATATGTGAAGAACCTGGTTAAAAAAAAGTTTTGCTGAAATAGGCTTTCCCTAGAAATAAAAAAAAGGATGACCAGCAGACATTGCATTATTTAATTAACAATAGTGTTTTTACAGATGTGTAAATCAGGTAAGTCAGTCAGACCACATACAAGGTGTCGCCATGCCCCATTAACTTTACAACTGTGAAAGGATGCAGTTACAAGGTTGTATGTAAATATGATGCTCAACCACTGAGCATTAAACTTCATTAGATGTGAGATGTTCTGTCAGTTTTTTCTTTAGCATTACATGACTTTTCCAGTCTTTTGTTGCTGCTGAAATATGTTGTTGATATCAAATAAAGCCCAATATGTATTTTTTGTCCAAAAATAATAACATTTCTCACTTTCAACACTGAATATAGGATTTTCCTTTTTTTTTTCATTCAGATTTTTAATTTAGATTTTTCAGCGCATTTAAAATGTTGCCATCCTTGTATACGTCACTGCATAATCAAAAATGCATTCTATACTCGCAGTATTGTGGATGCTTTATCAAATCACAGGGAGAATCATGAAACTCGTGAACACGGAGTGAGTCTGACCCCATTGTCAGCTATTCTTCAGTCTTCAACACTTTCAGTCCGCCCACGACATACACCTCCACACGCTCCGCTCACAAGCAAACTGGAAACATTTCTAGCTGAGAGCTGGCTTTTGTCCATTACAGAGAGATCATTTAACAAAATTACAGTTTTTTTTTAAATTTTCAAATGTGTTCTTCTGAGATTTTGAGACGCAACACATCAGCCAAAAAGAGTTCATTTTTTTCCTTTGATATCACAGTTTTTAGATTTTAGTATATGTCGTGAAGATTTGCACATTTAAATGAAATATTTCAACAAATAAAACCAGGCAAGAAAGAAAATAAAAAAAAGAAAGGATTCAAAAGAGGCCCACAGCAAAGTGACCTTCCTTGAGAAAAAAAAAAAAAATATTATACAGAAACTCTTCATTCTCAGTCTTCATCTGCACACTGAACGGGGGCCTTGTTTGGATCTTTTGCAATAGTTGTGTCCTAATTATAGAGCTATGGAGGTCTGGTAAATATTTAGCAAAATACCCAATGATAAAGGATTATGTGGTTCATGTTTGTTGGGTTGTGTAAAACATTTAAAACAAAGAAAACAAGCAAAATCCTCTCTTTTGACAAGCTAAAACTGATACAATAAAAAAAAAAAGATTCTTCTGAAAGGATTTACAGTATATTATCACTGTCATTTTGTGTAAATTAATTGTTTAAAGCTCTGCCTGGCTTTTGCAGGAATTCCTCACTCACATTCTTGACTTTTTCATATGAATTTGGAAGTGATTTAAATGTTCTAACTCTCTTAAATAATAATTTTCTGTCTTTCTGTTGAGCTTCTGATCATCTGTGCAGCAATAGTGTACAACTACATCTATCTATACACATATATATGTATACACTCACACAAATATACACACACGCACACACACACACACACACATACATATATACATATATCTATATATATATATATATATATATATATATATATATATACATACATATATGTACCAATAGTCATCATAATCTGTTGTATCAATCACCTCTAATCATGTATTAGCTTTTCTTTCACCCCTCACATTAGTAATTATGTGGGATATTCCTCCAGCTGGAGGGTATACCTACGACACTAAACAAACAACCACATTTTACAATGAATGACCTAATAAGGCATCAGCAGGTTGTGACAGAGGCAGAGAGGAGGAAAAGAGGAGCGTTTGATTTCCTCACAGCTGCAGAGAGGAGGAGTGGTGGATGCACCAGCTGCAGACAATGGCTCTTTATCCCCCCCAGTGACTTACAAACACACACATGCACACACACGTACACACACACCAACAAAACACAAACACATGCATATATACAAACACACACTTAAACTTTAGGGCTCTTGTGTTTCCACTCCCTTCATGAACAACAACAGGGTCTCTGAGAGAGTGTGTTTGTTTATGACTGCCCTCCATTACAACTTATGATGAGGAAAAAACAAAAAACAAAAACAACAACAAAATATTATGAAAAGGGTCATGATTTAAACTGAGACATTATTCATGTCAAACTCTGTTGCAGTTTGTAATTAGTTGGAATATTTCAACAGAATAAGATTGAAAGAACGTTATTTTATTCAATTTCATGAGAGTAGTGAAAGTCTTTCCAAGATCAAAACTACTTACATTAATATGTTGGGTAGAAACATTTAAAAACTACATGTAGCAGCTTTTTAAAACATTTGAAATGAGATATTTCATGTTTATAAGGATCTTTGGCCTTTTCTTTTACAGACGTAAAATCATTTCTGACAAGTTTTCTTTTTCATTCATTTTTGAATGGTTGTCAGATTCTTCTACACGAGGACCCCCACTCCCCCACCCCGTCACCCAGTCCATCTCTGTTGCCATGGTTTCTCCCCTCTACAGGTCGGTTTAGGGGAAACGCATCACTGCCAATGCAGCAGCGAGAGAATGTCACCACAGATATCATGTATAAAATCAGTATATCATGAAATATACCACGACTGGTCTTGTTTACCAGTGACTTAAACGTAAGACACTAGATTTCTATATAAAACTGCCTATTCAGCTCAATGATAGTGGCTGAGATAGACTCCAGCTCCTCTGTGACCCTGGATAGGATGGAGCTGTTATAGAATATACATAGAAAAAGTGACATATAAGAGCAGGTGTCCAGGCCACGCTACAGAAAAAAAAAACAATGCAATTTTCTTTTAGACGATTATGTAATCTGCCTCATTCAAAGATCAAAAGTGTCCTTTCCCTGGTTTGGGGATTTAAGCAACCCAACAAGTGTTAATTTTGAATCGAACACGGCTTATCACTGGTGTTGAGTATTTAAAAGCTCATAGCAAAAAATCTCAGGACTTGAGCTTGTAACTCATTTAACTGGTGCTGTTACCAAACAGGATGAGCTGCAGATTACGACACATCACTTCATACAGAGTTGTCTCTCTGCCCAGGCTCGGTCAGCGGAGGCTTTAAACTTGATTGTGCAACTTCTTGCTTATACATGCGTCGACAGCTATTTTTGAAAGCACATTTCCTGTTTCACAATACCTGTCTGTGTCAACAGTGTCACGGTTTTGGAAAGCATCCCTCGTTCATACAAAACTGTCCCACTAAAATCATCTTTGTCAAAAAAAAAGGAAATGAAATATGAAAAGCTGGCATACAGCTATTACAACCAGTTTTTCATTTCTGTCTGAATTCTTGTATTTTATGTTATTATTATTTCTAAGTGCAGATATTGCCATTATAGTAGCTGTAGTGAAGTTGACAATAATAGTCTAAATATAATCCTCTATATTAGACTGAGGCTTTTTCAAGATCTGTACTTCTCTTCCCTTGATCTTA
>JBAMYA010000020.1:4900002-4920953 GCA_037176975.1 Arrhamphus sclerolepis
TTTTCTTCTCCAAATTACATTGAAGTTTAAGTGTAATGGATCACCTTCCTTGAATCCAAGAAGTTCCAGATGTATTGTAATAATGAAAGGGTTGTGGTTTGACAGACTTAACCTGTATGAGACATACCCACAGGTTTAATGTTAAGTAGTTAAATATTTCCCATCAGCAGGACAGGTTCTTAGAAAATGTGAAATCCTTTGACAAGGAAGTCAGAAGAAGAAGAAACTCAAATCCTTCCTTGTTCAGATGCTATAAAAGGATGTTAGTCTTGAGTCACACATAACCAGCAATTCAAATTTTACAGCAAAAAGGTAGATATTGCTCATTATTCAAGGGAAGAAGGGCAAAGGTGCATGGACACATTTCCTTTCCAGTAATACTTTTTTTTTCTGTAAGGTTTTATCTTTTGGAGTTCTTGACTTTTTAATGACTTCTCCTTGAACTTGCAAAATGCTCTGGTCTTATCTTCAAATAAAATATACTTTCTGCATCCATGTCCACCTGTCCTTGATTTCTTATTCTGTCTGTCATACATTTATTTATTTGATTGTTTTTTGCTTTTGCTTTAATATTGTACTTGTTAAATTACTTACATTATTTTATTACTCAGTTAGGAGAGTTAGCTCAGAAGAGCTAGAACAGTTTGCTTAGCAAAGGCAAAGTTAAATACTCAACACTTATAAGATGCATGCCATTTAGGAAAAAGAAAAACAATGATACATATCATCTGTGAGAAGCTATACACAACTTTGACAAGCTGGACAAATGTTAAAACATGCAGAACATGTTGGCTGGTATTTTGCAGCTAAAAACAGTTTACATCCACAACATCTTAACTATAAAAGGTTATCTAAATATTTAAAGGTGCTGTTACCATTTATAAATAAAATGGGATAACTGAGGTCAAACCACTTTGGTAAACTGAAGTGGCCTTGAGGTACTGAAAGGTTTTAGGCTGGGTTCAACAGCTTGTGTGTTTCATGTATGGAAAGTTATGACTTTCCCTTGTGTTCCTGTGTGAACAGATTAGAGCCCCCACTCCAGCTAAGTGACTCCTGCATCTCACTCACAGCTCAAGCTGAACTGGTGCCACATGTCATCATGTTTAGGCATGCTGCCTATTTTAATATGAGATCATGCGCACAATGGTTTACAATGAGGTATTCAATGACCCTTAACCCAGACAAAGACTGTGTAATAAACGACTGTGTAGGCAGTGCACTGCAGCAGTGCCATAGCAGAGAGGGCGGAGGTGTGGATACACTGAGGTAGTGTGTGGTAGCAGTTCAGCAAGTACACACCATGCACTTGATAGAGGGATGGAGTTTAAAAAAATCACCAGAAACAAATATTGAATCCAGGGCTTCTGATCTAGGATGTCCCAGACTGTTTAGTACCATAATATGTACAATGAATGCATTTGACCCTGTGGATTGCCTTTTTAAAGAGCATGTGATTCTTCTTTTTCTTTTTCTTTTTTTATATACTAATGTTAATCCCTGTGGGGGAAATTCTTTCTCCACATTTGAGCCATCTGGGCTGCTGGACCCAGGGTGGTGGGTGGTGGGCCTGGGTTTTGGGTGCCTTGCTCAGGGGCACCTCATCCATGGATGGGGACGTGGGGAAGCACTTGTTCAGGCACACCCCCCCATCCGCATCATTGGTACGGGCCGGGGATCGAGCCCCCCGAAAGAGCTGCATAGCTGTGATGCGCTCACTTTGTGACTGTTTACATATCATGCACAGCAAACTCAGAAATGTTATTTTAACACCACCAGAGTCCAGAGTTCATATGGGAATCACTGTCAAAGTGTTACACTAACACATTCAAAATAGTTAACATTGTTAACATGGTGATGGAGTTATGTAACCGACTCTTATAGTGTAAAATATCAACACAATAATGGATGACAAGAACATTGAACAGAGCTAAAATGTCCTTTATCTGAGACCCTCATGGAGTAACTGATCAACACTGCACCTGCTAAACTGTCTTTTCCGATCGTCCTGTCCGCATGATTGATTTGGAACAAGTTGTACCCAGATGAATCAAAAACTAGACCTTTCGCATGAAAAGTGAGTGTTCTACCACTGAGCCCTCTGAAAGCACTTTACATTAAAGGGCTGTTCAACGACCTCGTGAAATAAAATTCTCCAGTTAGTTGTGGCACCTATGCGATGACCCAGATGTGAAGAAGAAAACCTCTCTAGATTTTATATTGCATAAACTTTGTTGTTTAACACAAGTAATGTTCTGTTTTCACATCAGCAGAGTTCATTGTATTGCTATAGTGACACCAGCACTTTATCCTATCATCTCTTATCACTAGAATTTTAAACCTGGTGAATTTGTTGTGTACAACTCCTCATGTACTCAGCAGGGAACAAGTGAGGGATGTGGAAGATAGCATAAATGAAAGGAATTTCTGATTTGTCTGTAAAAGCAGGTGTTATTTCATAAATGATTGTTTTAGATGTTTAGGAAATTGTTGCCATGGCTGCATTTAATATATCCCTGTGAGACTGAGACAATGTTTTAGACTCATAGTGATTTCATAACAGCACCTGTTTCACTTAGAGATAATTAGCGAGCTGTCTTGTTTTTTCTGGGAATATATACTGATGATATCATCGTAAAATAAATAAATGATGAGATCTGAGTCCCTCAGGCTTCTGTCTTAATTTGTTCTTGAATTACATGTCTCGCCCCTTGAAAAGGATTTTCACACACAGCATTTACTGTGTCAAAGAAACTTTTCACAGTATTGCTGTTTTTTTCTTTTCCTCAAGTTTTTAAAGTCACACCTTAACTCTGTCAGCTCCATCGTAGTCAAACGTTCCTTAAAAAGGGAAGTTTTATTCATTGTTAAGACAGCTTTAAGGCACGAATACAAGTGTTATAACAATGCTGCACTGGGGTGGAGGTTTATTTTTAGAGGCAACTACGACCATGCATGAATGAGGAAATGTAAAGGTCACTGAACTTGTTTGATTGCGTGCAAGATCTGCAGCAATACATTGTTTTCTGTTGCTACATCCTTTGTCTTTACAGCCCAGTGGGTGGACGGGTGGGGGGACTTAGACAAAGTTGTGTTTAAAGAAAAAAAAAAAAATGTCTAGCGTATAAATGTTCTTATATAATGCACATGGTGTGTTGGGTGCAGTACTCTTTGCACATCATGAGTGTCATAACTTGCACTGTTATGTAGTATCAGTGTTGACGCTGATGGCAAAATAAAATCTGATGTTTACACTTTGCACTTTTCGTACAAAAACAGTGTAATTCATCTCACAACTTCTCTGTGTGGTTCAATTTACTACTTGAGACGATCTTGGCTTTTGACATTTGAGTGAATCATTTATATCAGGCTGTAGTAGGCTATTTCTATAGATAAATGTAGAAATAAAGCCCATTTAAATAAGCAATATCCAAATTTAGGGACTCCTTTCGACCACAGAGACAGAAGTGAACATTAGAGAACAGATATGTTGCAGCGTTTGGAAAACCTCCCATCCAACCGCCCAATGCCATTTGTCTCACCTAGCAGTGTCTTGTAATATGAAGCTAGAAAATTCAATTTCACTCAGCAACTGATTTATCTCAGGCTGAGAGAGGACCAATGCCTGGGCAGCCTTTTTGCCAACAATTAGCCAACCACCAACTGGACGATAAATCTTCAGATATACTAGGTCACAAATGCAGACTTAACATCCTGAGGGCACGTTTGTAGACTTCAATATGTACAACCAAAACTCCAAATGCTGCCTTTGAAGGATACAGCCCCCGAATTTGGACACAGCCATAAACACAACAAACCTTTAAAATCTCACATGAGCACCCGTGAGGAGAAAGTGCTGACTCATCACCACATTTTACAGCTGGAAACATTGACTCTGTATAGAGAAAAAACCCACATCTAACAGCTGTGATAATGGATTATTTGTCTCAAATGTGATAGTGATAGCACCGTGCTAAATAGGGACTTTCAAAGTTAGCAGGACTGTGTATTCAGGTTTTACGAGAAATATTGAACAGTTACTCTTACATTTGTGAAATCAGTGTGTGACCTCTACAGAAGAGAAGTTTGGTCACACATACAGCAATTTTTAACACCAGAAGTTGATTTTTTACAAAACCATTCAGGAAAAATGCTCTAAGACCTGAGATCATCTTCTTTAAATATCAAACTCCACTTTGTCATAAAGTCCTCACCTTACCATATTTTCTGTTAGAACACTTGTCTCTCAAACTGCAGTCTTACTTAAGGTTGCTCAAGTTTCTATCTCTGATACCAGATGTATCTGCTCTGTCCTTGTGACATGCCCGAACAACCTGCACAGTGTCTGTTTGTTCTTGTCTTCCTGTTCTCTTTTACTTTGTTATCTCATCATCCCTAATGGCAGAGGCAGACGTCTTGGCCTTCCCCAGGCTCTTTTCCCTTCGCTCTCATTAAAGTCTTTGCTCAAAGGAATAGTTTATTTTTATCCCTTTGTGTGCTGCATTGACAGGACTTTGTACTGCAGGATTAATAAAATTCTCGTCTCTGTGAAGACTTCTGTGAAGCAGTTAAGGAAATAAGCTGGTTTTATATCAGACATCCTGGTTGTTGTACCGGAACAACTATGCATCATCAAGTGAACAATACGCTAATGCCAAAGCAGATCAGGTATCATTCTGTTAATTATTCACAATAACATAAATGCAAAACAATACAGTAAAACAAAGACAGCTTTAAATGGATCTTATCACTTTGTTAACCTTTTGCATGATTGTAAAAGTTCAATGTCCTTCAGTCGTTTACCTGAAACCCTTTTACCTACATGGAGTAAAAAAAACCTCTAGAATTCTCAGAAACAAAGTGCAAGTCATGACACCTCTACTTTGCAATGCCCTCTCACCTACTATATCACCCACAGTATGCATTACATGTAAGATAAGTTATAGAGCAGTTTATCCTTAAATAGCATTCTGTACAGAACTTTACAGGTTGCTTGAAATCTCTCTTCCCTCTTGCAATGGTAATAGATGCGTGACATACTAGTTTAATGGAAGTGCTTTTTGTCACGAGGCCTTCAATCAAAAAAGGAAGAGTGGTGTATTGGTTGGCCCGCAGACAGGAAAAGGAATGAACGACGTCATCCATGAGCGGCTGTTATCTGTTCTTCAGCCACTGGTCTCACGCACACGCATGCAGACTTTACTGTAAACATAATAACCCTCTCTCTCAAAAAAACCCATAAAAAAACTCATAAATATTCAATTGCATACAACACTTTTACTGCTTTAAAGTTATACTTAAAATTTATACTCTAAAATACTTTAAAGCTTATATTAAACCTCATGGAAAAAGGAATAGCTATTAAAATGTATGTTTCAAACTTGTTTTCTCAAATGAATATGAGTCTGAAAATAAAGAGGTGAAGCCTGAGACGATAAATCTGTTGTGCATTTTTCTCATCCCTTTACGTGAAGGAAAGAGTGACCTTTATTGATGGAATGTGTTTTTTTTACATCCTTGTTCCTTGAATAGCTTCAGGCACTTGACGGTAAACTATGAGTCAAGTTTTACGCAGAAAGGCAGCAAAGGGCAGTACGTTTTTCAGCAAACATGGGTGATAAATCTACTCAAGTAGACAACAAGTAAACTACTCCCACTGCCACCATTAAGACCCGTAGGAAGGATGGAGGGGAAAAAAAAACACAGCTGAAATAATCAAGGCTGTTTTTAATTTCTTTAAAAAGATTAACTTTAAATTTAAATTCACACCCTCTATTTTATTTCCCACTGTCCTTAGTGCTAATAAGAGTCAATCATATGTGAAGAGATTATTTCTTGCACCAGAAAGTTCTCGTATCCTGAGATGAGACAGTCTGTTTTGCCTGCATCTTTGGCCTTGTCTGTCTGTAGAGGAGTCTCTAATGAAGGACAGGGCATATGAAAGGCCACAGAGGGGTAGGAATGTCCAGCTGGTGAGCCTGGATACTGGCCAGTCTATATCCATCCTCATGCAGCAATATAACGGTGATCCAGAATGTTCCCTTTTCTCCGTAACACCTTTTCTTGACACATCAGGCTTGCCATATTTTAACTGCCATTGTAAGAAACTGATTTATTTTAAAAGTCTCTAATATAAATACATCTCCATTTATTTTTGGAGAGTCAACAAGAAGTAGCTGTGACTTTAGTTGTAACTGGAGATGTATGGAGCGGACTGGAGTGTATCTTTCCAATTAACTCATAACAGCAAAGACAGCAGAATTAAACTCTGAAATACAATCAAATAATGACTACACAGAGTGGGAAGTTTTATTTTATTTTTTTTAACCTAACAATTCTTCCTAATATCTAATAACTTATTACACTAAGTCATTCTTTTTCATAGTTCTTCCAAGAAAAATCAATGAATGTGTCAAATTATTCACTGTGCTTTGGCTTTAAAGGGTTTTAAAAACGTTTAGCTTTTCAAAAACTTTCTTCTTTTTTTGTTTTTTTTAAAAAACAACATCAGACCTTTTGTGAAAAACCAGTGAGACGTAAAACAGCCTCTCATTCCTCCAGCAGTCAGGGTTGATCATTTTGCTTATCGGCATTTCATTCCTCTCTAATCTCAGACTCCAGGATGTCAAAGAGGAAACGTCTGTAGTCATTAACAGATTTACAGTTCATTGCTAAAGCTCGCCAGTGGAGAAAAGAAATAGTGTTTCCTTGAAAGGGGGGGCAATTAGCAAGTAAACGCTCAACACGATATGAAGAATCCAACGTGCAAAGGGCAGCATGTGCTTTTAAAAAGTTGATTTGGAGTTGATCAAACTCCCATACAACTATAAAATTCATTTGTGGTGCACCCAGAAACTAATGCAAAATGACTGAGTATTTAAAATGAGTGATTCAAAACAGGTAATTGATGATTCATATGAAATATTGCCATAAAGCATATCTGGCCATAATATGTACCACAAGGTGGTTTATGAGAATGAAATAGTGAGAAATCATAACTAGATTAACTTTTTTAGAGTAAGACAAATAATAAATAAAATTCATATTTATACACCTATTGTACTGAAAAGATTTCATGACTGAGTGGCCTTTCTTACATTTTGATGCAACATAACTGTTGTTCAGTAAATAAATCAATCCACTACATGCAAACACATGGTCTCTGCGTATCTGAGATAGTGAAGCTTTCACATGGTAACATTCAAGGAAGCTACAAGATCCTGATTGCAGCCGTGAGACAGATTACATGCCCAGACAACCAGACTTTGACAAGATTTACTTTTGTAGCTCTTTTTTATTTAAGTTTGATTTTTCTTTCTACACTCTGCTTCTTTAATTGCCGTACGATTTGAAATATTTCCAGCACAGAAACGCCTTATCTCTTCTGTTTTTGTGAAGTCGGGTGAAAACAAGGGGATGAAAGAATCTCATGTTACATTTCAAAGAGAGCCAATCCTCTGAAATCAGGCACTCCCAATAAGGGATGTATTGTTTTCAAATCCCAGGTGCAAGAAGGGCCATTCCCTGAAAAACTCAGTGGAACGCCTAAAAAACTTGTAACTTCATGCAGGTTCAACCAGCTTGTTATGGTTTCCAGACAGCCACAGAGACACAAGATGGCATGGTTTTTGGCAGAAACTCAATGAGAACAAAATATGCTATTGTGTGGTGAAGTGGGTGTATGCTTTAAAAACCGTTCCACAGAGCATCTGCACACACCTCCTTCCATTCTGTGTAATGAAGATATGACCTTCTGTGGGAAACTATCAGACGTAAGCCTTCAATCGGTCAAGGTCTGTGGTGCAAGTCATGGGGCTGGAGATTTCTGGAATTCTGTAAAAACAACTGGGATATTCAAAGACAGTCTTTAAAAAGCCACTTTTGGGTTTCCTCAGCCATGCTAGGAGCTGTGATCTTGACCCCTCTGAGCTTTGCCTTTGCTCTCACTGGTTGTGTTGAGTTGTTAGAAGAAGTATCAGCACCCATTAAAGTCCACCTCATATAAAAGCACAATGTTTCTTATTTCAAACTCTGTAAACCAGTAAATACTTCCCACAGCAGGAGAAAACATTTCTTCAATAGCAAAGCATTGCCACATCTGACTGATCTACGTGGGGCCTTTGTGATAGGACAAATTCAAGCTGGTGTTCCACAAAACCAAGATATCAGAACTAGCATTATTTAGAGTGAGCTCTACTCTCATCTGCTAACTGAAGACAACGGGAGATGTCAGAGGTGGACTGTGAAATGTCATCCTAAAAAGACAGCACCCCAACAAAAGTGTTTCATCATCTTGTCAGCATTTAGGAACCGTTGGGAATCTTCCACAGATTTGCAGTTCAGGTTTGGCGCACGATATGCACGACTGCTCTTTGCCCACACAATCAGGAACACACTGCATGACAATCTCTGCTTTCATATGGCTGCCATGAGGCCTGCCATGACCGCCCTTCACCATCAGACCTGTTTGTGCTGGTGTCGGCACTTGGAATGTAGGGTCTGGAGAAGATACGAAGAACGCTATGATGATGCACCAATAGAGTAACATCTTTTGGTGGAGGCAGTGTGACAGTGTGGGGTGACACCTCCCTCACTGGAAAAATGAGGATGTTCATCATTGGAAGTCATCTCAATGCAGAAAGATATTGATGAAATTCTGAAATCAGTGGCAATCCCATAGCTTCAGAGTCTGGGACCAAACTCTATCGTCCAAGATGACAACTCACCCCCCCCAGAGTAGAGATTATCAGAGATGATGTCCAGTGGATGGTATGGCCTGACAACAGTCCCGACCTCACAATGAATTTTGTGGGGTCAGCTTGAGCGTGCTGATCACGCCAGAACCACGTTGGCTGACTTGAGACAAATGCTGGCAGAAGGATGAGATGCCATCAGTGTGTGATGTAGTGTCAAAAAACTTTTTTTCCAAGGACAGACTACTTCTAAGTTTGAAAAAATTTATTGACAAAAAGCAAAAGATATATTTGGCTTGGCCAAGGTTTTTTTTTTTCTTCTGAATTCAGGACTCCAGGCATAAGGGGTGTGACCGTGATTGCTATTCCCAGAAAAAAGCCATGAACTCCGGCAAACACACAGTTTTAACATTACAGATTTGGAAAATATGATTGGTTGGCAGGGTTCCTCTTCGTCTTATTTCGAGAACTCCAATCCTCCAATCATCTAGTTCTTCTGGGTTTCTCCTCTGTGCGTGTGTGTGGATATGCGTGTGTAAGACGTGTATGTTTTTACATCTTTTTGTTATCTGGGCTCCAGCTGCCTCCCTAAAGACATCACAAAGCAGTCATTTGGAGTTCTTGTCAAGGTTTCCCATGCACATCTCAGAGATTCTAACATCTCTTACTAAGTCAAAGTTCTCCTAACCTTGAGCATACAGATACGTAGATAATAACTGAGTGGTATATGATAATTGTTTTAAAAAATAAATAAATAAAAACCAGACCAGATTATAACAAAAAGAGTTTTTTATAAAACTCCACAACTGTGGAGCCCATTCAGGTCATCAGTCGATATCTCAGATTCCAGTACGCCACCAAGGTATTCCACAGATCTTCCCTTTATTGCCACTGTTAGTATCTACCAATTATGAAAAATACAGGTTTTACACAAAGGCTAATATAAAAATGATAGAAAACCAGAACATCCCCACACATTTTCTTTTCCTATTAGGAGGCCTAAATCTGGTGAGATGTCCACCAGCCAAAATAAGAAATTGCGTCATTGTAATTGCAAGTTGTATCTAGGCATCATGTTAGCATCTATATAGATGGCGTCATCAAAAATTTCAATTCTTTTGGTCTTTCTGCATCCTATAACAAAACAAATTATAACAAAGTTAGTAGGGTCAAACAACGGTATATTTCTCTCATTCCACAGCAGGGCCTAAAGGGATGAAAAATTCTTAATCTTTCCATTATGTAAATATACTCACACAAACCCTACTTTCCCTGAGCAGTGTTGGTTTCTTCACTGACACCTTGTGACTGGGTGCCCTAATATCTATAACCCCCAGAGGACTCTCCTATTATTGACGCACCCTTCAGGCGTCAGACTCCAGAAGTGACCAGGCATGGGGCCAGCACGAGGACGAGGTGTCAGGTTGCTGTGGCTGTGTATGGTTCTTCCACACGCTACTGAGGATCCTGTTTGTTAAATGAATACACTGAAGTTGTTAAATTGCCAATATGTCTTGTTACTTCAGACTTCAATCATCCAATCCACCAAACAATATCAAAGAAAAAAAAAGGCCTCAAATCCAAGAAATCATATTAACATGAAATCAGTGTCCCTTTCAGTGAAAGTCTTCCTTCTTCCATCAGTTTTCTATGAAATCCACAACATTACCAGGCAGATAAATACAGTTATTCAGTGTGCAAGACTTTCATCTTCTTACTGTTTAAGCTTATTGTATCCACCGTTTCTTGCTTTTGTTCTGAACAATCAGAGCTTGGCAGCCATGTCATGATGATTAACCATGGAAAATCCTGCCGATGACGTCAGATTCTACACAGAGTAAACGAATGGCTCTCGCCTCCTTTGTCATGCAGAAGACTTCACAAATACACAGTGTCTTTTGTTTGAATTAGACATTGAGCCAAATAAAAAACATAATCAATGCTGAATAAAAAATAATAAACAATAGAGACATCAACCTCTATACTGGTGAAGAACAGAGAAATGTACAAACAAACTTGTGTATTTTGCTCTTGCTTTTGTGTTTTGCTCTTATAATGTCTTCCTGATTCTACACTAACCATACAGGGGGTTCTGTGTTTTCTGTGTGTGTGTGTGTGTGTTTATACTTAGAACGGATGGGGGAGAGGAGTATAAGTAACAAGGAGAGAGTATAAAAATAGAAAATGAGTACATTAATCACAGGATACAACCCTTCACTTTCTCAATATCATTCACTACTGACTGAATCTGAGGGAACTGACCTGAATCCAGTTTGTTGCCATAGTTGCTGTGTGTGTAGGGGGGCAGGTGTGTGTGGGGGGCAATAGCTCTAAAGATTTTTGGACAACTTTGTGTTTGCTTTAATATGTACAAGAACTACTACTGCTTCATTTGACATAATGGATGTGGAATATGTGGATTATTTAATTATATACACACATAATATATTATATATATACATATATACACACATCTATATATATGCATATAAAAGTCTTATAAAGAAGGTTCTTGTAATCTTCTGTATCTATTAAAGACTGATCGATTCAACAATGTGATAAAAATGTTTAGGGTCTGTGTGAATTTCAGAATATAAAATAATCATAGATAAATGCGTTTAATTTTATTTGAATCTGTGCAGAGAAATTAAAAAAAAAAAAAAAATAATGCATGTATATCTTTACAAGGTTTGCATGTGGGTCTTTGACGTGACCAACAGCTCATACAAGTATGTTAAAGAGCTACATAGAGAAGTGGAAGTATTTGCTCAAAACAGTGGCAACATCGGCCTTTTGTAACAGCTTGAAATCACTTCCATTTTTCAAGCAGTTCTGACTTTTATGAGCCAACTGTCACATTTGCAACACCTGACACGTTAAGAAACTGAAAATTTGGTGGTCAGTCTTTGCAGGACTATTATAAAACCTGCATAAATTGACATTTTTAGACTGAGTTGATGAGATAAATGTGTGTGTAAATGTTTTTGACTGTGTGAGACAATGAGGCCGGTTTTAAGTCAGTCTACGGCAGGTGTGATAGTCCTTTATGTTCGCCTCTAAAAGGAGGTGCCCGTCTGTTGTGTGTTGTAATCACCATCATGACCTTTAAGTTGTGAATCTGGGTCTAACAGTGGCTTTTGTCATGTCCATCTGAATTAAAGGATACTGGGTTAGTAGGTCCCCTGCACAGTACAAGATTTCAGCTGGTGAACTGACTCCGCATCTTTGTGAGAATAAAATAAGATGGAACAAATTTGAATGTGGTAGACTATATCATTCAAATGATCTAATTTAACATAAGAAATACATTCAATGTTGAACATGGGAACACATCATCATAGTAGGTACAGTGTGTTAACATCGTCTGCTGGTTGTAATTTTGTACTAACAAGAAAAACATTTCACCGTGTCCCAGTTTCTTCACAGGTACACCAGCATACCAAAATAATCAGGTTCCGCAGTCAACAGTTAAACATTTCATGTGCTAAATCAGACTCATTATTCTAACCCACATTTCTAACTTCATAATTGTTAAAATCTAATGGTTGTGACTTTTTGTAATCTTCCATAATTTATTAGAGAGATAGATATAACTTTATTGATTCCTGAAGGGAAATTCAAATTGTCAAGTGCTCATCATCATCAAAGTGTAAAAAAACACACACCATCTTGTTAATTAAATAGAATTAAATAGTCTTATTGCTGTGGGGTATGATGGGTATTTAAAACTAATGTAGTCCATTCAGTGAACAAGTCTATCCTCCAGAAAAGGGTTTATTCATGGAGATTTTCATATTTGTGAACACAAACTTAAATCAGCCAGCAAATCCTCTCCACCCTTTTGTTTCTAGAGGTGTGCCTCTTTAAAAATTGGTCTTACAGCTTTTAGCTTTACAAAATACATAAAGCAAAATATTTTCTATGAGATATCCCCTAAAACAAACAGTAGCAAATATTTCTATATGTCTGCAAGCCGCATGTTTTTTTTCCCAGCTCTGCAGTCATATCTCTCTGTTTTTAAGATTATTCAAACAGCTAAACATAAAAAAATCAAATACAATTAATCAAAAAGCCAAACAAAAAAAAGGAGACAGACAGATGTAACTTCTCATATTTTATTTTAAGCTTATAGAACATCTAAAACATAAAATATTTAAAATACATGGAATAGACTTCTGAATAATAATTAATACATTCTATGACTGATAGAGGAATGAACGTGTATGTGCCGCTTGGAGCGAGCAGTTGTGAGTAGTGTTAGGCGCAGGCAGAGATAGGGTGGCTGAGGCCACTAAAATAAGACTTCTCCCGCTCGCTCATCAGCTCAAAGTGCAGCGGCTGCTGGCAGAACGTACACTCTGCTGATGAGTGGGGCTTCAGCTCCAGACCCACCTCCTTCCACGTGTGTACGAGCGTCTCTGAAAAAGAGAAGAAAAAAAAACAAAACAATAAAAGTCAGCTCAGTTTCTTTGGAAAAAGCTACAGTAGTAGAGGCCATGCTCTGTATCATTTAATATCAAAAACAAGGTCAGTATAATGGAGACTACACTATTAAAACATGTAAAAGTAGCCCTGTTATAATAAAACGCTGATACATTTGAGGTAATTACAGCAAAAAAGGGGTGTATGCTTCATGTTGATGATTCATTCCCTCCCCCCTTATTTTTTTGTTTGTTAATTTCAATGACATCCAGGCCACTTAATTATCTTACCAACAAAGTATTTCATCATCTCAGGCGTATGGTGAGGCGTTGGGGCAATCCGCAGAAGTTCCTCCCCTCTGGCAACGGTGGGATAGTTGATGGCCTGCACATAGATGTTGTGGCGATTCATCATGATGTCACACACCTCTGTGTTTTTCTCAGCATTGGAAACCTAAAAAGAGAGGCACAGGATAATTAGAGGGAAAGGCATTAAGGAAATCTTATGACTATGGCTGTGTGTACAACCAGTGTTTAAAATATGATAAGATTAAGACATTAATTAAATTACCCGGACAGGGATGATGTGGCTGGGACAGTGCACAACAGGCAGGCCAGAGTCCATCAGCATCTGTCTGAGTAGCTTCATGTTCCGCTGGTGTTTACGTCTTAGAGTGCGGCCTTCTTCCCCTTTAAGAACCTGGATGGACTGCCTGGCTCCAGCCAGCAGCATTGGTGGCAGAGAGGTGGTGAAAATGAAACCAGCAGCGTAGGAACGCACAGTGTCCACCAGTGCAGAGGTACTAGCAATGTAGCCACCCACACAGCCAAAGGCTTTGCCTGGAAAAGAAAATGATGTAAGAGGCTCATCTTTTATTATGGTTGTTGCTGTAATTTCAGATAAACCATTTTGGGTCTCTTGATTGCCTGAGTCTCTTATTAAAAAAACAAAACAAAACAGTCAAATACTATCTGATCTACACAACAACCTTATGAGTCTCAAACTGAAAATCCTCCTGAAATGGCAGCTGTACATGACAAGTAGAGTTGCTGGGTCAGACACTATTGTCCCCCTCAGCTTGACAACAACACAGTAATTCAATAAGAGCGCAATGAGAGCCCACAGTTTCCTAGCAACAACAGAGCTGCTTCAGCTTCTTTAAGCTCTCTGGCATATTGGGTGACACAACTGGGACTTAATCCTTGGTATAACCCAGAGCTAGAGGAGTCACACTATGTGCAATAACTTATATTCATCAGAGAAAAGGAAAAATAAAAACATAAAAAGTATAAAACAAAAGTACATTAACACAGCCAGTCACTCACTGTTATTACAATTAATGAACATTATATATGACTGAAGCCCAAATATTCTGTACAATATCAGCATCAATTTGATTCAGTAAAATTACATGCTGACCTAAAGTGCCTGAAATGATATCCATCTTGTGCATGATGCCATCCCTGTCTCCAATGCCGCCTCCTCTGGCACCATACAGGCCCACAGCATGAACCTCATCTACAAAAGTGATGGCACCGAACTCATGGGCGATATCGCACATCTCCTCCAGTGGACACACAGCACCTATGTCCCAGACAGATACAAGCATGGAAAAGGTCATACTAAGCGTAGATTTTCAAAGAAAAGTGCCTTTTTTTCCTGGTTAAATTAAGCTTCTTTTTTTTTTAGTAGAAATATAAGTCAGATGAATACATGGATCCACATGTAAACAATGGGAAACTGCTACAACTGACCATCCATGGAGTGAACAGTCTCAAAGGCCACTATCTTCGGCTTGGTGGGGTCTCCCTTTTGGAGCATCTCTCGGAGATGAGACACATCATTGTGGCGGAAAACAAACTTCTTAGCACCGCTGTTCCTGATGCCCTGGATCATTGAGGCATGGTTGCCTGCATCCGAATAGATCTCACAACCTGGTATTGTGCAGGAGAGATGGCAGGTGAGAACATGCCAAATGTGAGTATAAAGAGGAAGAAAGAGAAAGGAACAGATTTTTTTTTTTGTTTGCTTTGCTTACCAGGTAGCATCTTAGCAAGGGTGAAAAGGGTAGAGTCATTGGCGACAAAGCAGGAGGTGAAGAGAAGTGCAGCATCTTTTTTGTGTAGATCAGCCAACTCTTGTTCTAGTTCCACATGGAATTTACTGGTCCCAGAAATATTCCTGGTACCTCCTGCCCCTGAACCATGCCTTTGTAAAGTATCCCTGGAAACAGAAAGCATGCATATAACCAAAAGGTTATTCAAATCTGTTTTTTTTTGTGGCAGCACTGTTACAATGGAGTGCATTTGTGCCCTAGATACATGTTTTAAAAATAAAGTAAATTTTGCATTAAAAATATAAGGGTATGAAGTATGAAGTTAGAATGCACTTTATGGTGAGGTACTGTGACTCAGCTTTTCTTGGTTTGTCTAATCACCATTCTCAGTGACACAAAGGTAGCCAGGAATGAAAAGAAAAATATTTGCCTCATTACATAACAGACCTTGACCCAAGAGACTAGATCAAATGTTGTCCTTTCTAGGCCATTCATGCCAACTCATTTTCCATTACTCACATGATTGACTGCACTACTCGAGGGTGTCGACTCATGCCCAGGTAATCGTTGCTGCACCAGACAGACACTTCCCTCTTATCATCTAGAGAGTCCGTGAAATCATCAGCCATTGGGAACTCAGTGGCCAGGCGATTCACTGTCTTAAACACTCGGTATGTGTGATCACTCTTCTTCTCCTCTATCTTCTTCTCAAAAAAATCATCATATTGGAAGCGTGACACTAAGAAGAAAAGGGGAAAACTTGCTTAAAGTTTTTACTCAAGATTGTGAATTAGTGTTGCCACAACAGAGACGGGTGGAGTAACTGAAACACGAAACAAAACAGTTATTTCTTTCTAAATTAAAAAAAAAGAACTGAGACAAACTCACACCAAAAGATAGTGGTGAATAACTACATTACTGAACAATAAGGAGAGTGGTACGTAGATGATTTTGCCACCCCCAAAAAAAAAAACAAAAACTTACTTCTACCAGGCATGTTGTCCTTAAGCAGATGGCTGACCCTCTTAGGACGCTGCTTCAAAAGGGCCTTCATTAAATTACTTTTCTCTCCCTCTTTGGCACCGGCCAAGGATGACTGCTTCAACTGGGCAGGTGAGACTTCTGGATTTGAAAGGACAAAAACAAAATAGTTTAAGTTCATGCAGAACAGGAAACTAAAACTTGATCAGTATGAAACAGTTTTCGCACCTTTCTGAACGGTGCGTATTTCCTGCACATCCTCTTGGAATTCCATGGCCACCTGTCGGACCACCCCGCTGTTCTTCTGGTTCATTTCAGCAGCCAAGAAAGGACATTTGGAAGCCACTGACTGGCCTGAAGGTGGCATAGGATGACCAACAGGCAGTTTGGAGTTCCCTTCCTGTTTAGGAGCTGCAAGGGGAGAGAAAGAAAATTCAAATTTATGGTACACAAAAATAAATACTTAAAACCAGTTTCAGCCATGGCAGTGAATTTTTCAGTCTTACAACAACTAGAACATTTAATTTGGTGTATTCAGGCTATAGGTTTGATTGAGAAATTCATTATTCATCATCCTTACAATCACTTGCTGTGTTTGAATCATTCTTCTGATGGGAGGATGAGGAGCAGAGGGCCCGTGCCATTGAAAGGGCCATGGGTTTTGCAGCCAACTCCATCATGATGGGGCATCGCTGAGCATATGTGACCAGAGACTTTTTGGACTGCTGAAAGAAGGCCTGAGGCACACTAGCCAAGAATGGGCAGCGGCGCACTATCACATCCATGATCAGCAGTGGTGATGATGATTGTCAAGAGATCTAAAGGAGGGAGATAAAAACTTCACTGAGGCATGTCCTTTAAATAAAGGTGTGCAATTAAAAAAATTGCTAAAAATACAGTTCCATGAAGTGAGTAAATGTTATTTAACATTAACATTTTTCACTTAAGACAATAAAATTTACATGTGGGATACAGGTAAGAAGATATATGGAGTGCTCATTTGTTGATGTGGGTGAAAATATGTGGATGAAACCTATGTTTAAGTTATAATTAGTGAGTTTAAGGCTCATAAGACTAACAAAATATTGTCAGTAAAGGATTTTTGGCGTGTAATTTAAGTCAGCTTTATCATCTGAGCCTACAAAGAAGACCTGGAGCCTATAAGCATTCCTATTAAAGTATTTATACTGAAACCTGAAAAACTCTCTTGGCAAAATATTTTTAAAAATACCAAATTTTTAAATTTTGTTTGTTTCTTCTTTTTTTTTTTTTAACCTTTTCCCAAACATACTGACATGTCATATTGAATCTTGACAAATGTCTAAACAAGACTGAGATTAACAAAGAGACTTGTTGCGCAAAACTGAAAATCCCATCTCCATTTCTTATCACTGTGTCATACCTTTCAAACTAGATCCAGGCTGGTGAGGTTTAGTTTAGTTTTTTTTTTTCTTTTCTTTCTTTTTTGTTAATCTGAAGACTGTAACGTATCTGATTCAGATATATTTTGCAAATTATAAAGTCTCGTAAATCAATCCTTGTAATTTCGTTTCTAAACGAAAACCACCCATATCAAATAAAAGTTCTTCATTAATGTAATTAAAAGCTATTTTGATCGTTTTAATAAAGGCAGTATTAGGTATACGTAACATAGCAAGGCACGTCTGACAGTTAATCCACTAAAGAAAAGCATGGGTAGTGTACCTGATGTCAAAAAGCTTGAATATTAAGAGACTATTTTTGGGAAACGATACCGTGAATGAAAGTCCACAGATCAAATCTACAGACGGCCTCTCGTGATCTTTACCGGCCGGTAACAGCTAGCTGGACTGCTAACATCAGCAGTCAGGACATTAAATAAAACACCTACCTTTCAACACTCCAAACGGGGTACCGGACTCCTCTTAGTTTGTCTAGCGGGCACGTTGACAAAAAGTACACTCAACAGATGGAATACCCAGTAGAAATTTCTCGTTTTGGATAAAAAAGATGGAGCTGACAGTTACGTTATCCTGCACTGAGGACGAACGGAGAGGACGAAGACGGAGCAGCTTATAAAAGCTCGCTCTAAGAACGACGTCACATCACAGTCTCGCGAGATTTCACGATTGCGTAAGTTGTTTAGCAAATGGGATTACTGATAAGCAGAATACTTAAACATAAATCACCTCGGAAATGTGCACAGGAAACAAATGCATTTTTTAGTGGCTTTCCTTCATATAACGTTTTCAATTAATATACTGCGTAATTAAAAAAAAAAAATCACTAATAGTTTATGACATTGGTATTGATATCAAGATAAGAGGAGTTGCTGGACCAGATATACTTCTCTGAAGACGAAAAAAAAAAGGCCTGTTTTTTTTGCAAAAAGGGTTGACAAAGTGGTCCAGTCCAATATATTTCTATGCAAATTATTCTTCTCCTCAACCTTAATACCTTAATTATCACAACGTTTACAAAGAAGTTATGAATTCCTGATTTCCCTCTTCATAATTCCAGAAAAGAACAATAGTGAATGTCAAAAATTGATTTATTTTTTTTTCTTTTCACATGAGAACATATTAGGCCAGTGCCTGTAACAGCTCAGGTAGAGTGCTTGAAAAGCCTGTTCCTGTGCCCTGCAGTTTAAGACAGGTATTAAGACACCAAAGGACTTTGCATCAAAGGTCATTTCAGTTAATCAGCTCATGTGTCTGTCCTGCCAGTCATCAAACACCTTAACTTTTGTTGCTTAAAATGTGGTTTTACCTTTGTTGACAGACGTTTCGAGATAAAAAAAACAATTTATGAATTAACTTTTTGTATTGCATGCATTTTGCTTTATGAACGTAAGCGACATTTTAAAGATATGACCACTAGATTGTCTAACTCCCCATTCAACTACATTTTTCCTTTCTGACAATTGTTACCTCCCAAATGTTTGGGTTTTAGACTGCATGTCAAGCATTAATTCCCTATATGTGTTATTCTTGCTGTGATGTTAAGTAAATACTGCTTTGAAATTTTGGGTTGTAGATTGCTCTCTTTTTAACTGTTGATATTTTAGTGTTAGATTATATTAAGGTTAAAAAAATAAAAGAGGTAGAGCTTTACATAGACATGTATGCATGCCCTTTAAATATTCTGCCTCAAACTATTTCTTAAATGTTCTTTCAAATCGTAAACTTACTGACATTCAGAGCTTTTAGTGTAACACCAGCTTAAGACTTGAAAGACTGGTTAATCTGCTGCAGCTCTGTAGCCCAGAGTGACCCAGAGCCTGAATTTGGTCCTAAATTGTAATCTCACTTAGTTGCATACTTAATTAACGCTATAAAATGTTTAACTGTAACACACAGGCTGGCACCAGGAAAGTTATCTGGTTTGTGTTTTTTTTTAATAATAAAACCTGATTTAAAATTGTATGTAGAACAGTATGTAGAAATACGTGTCTATTACATTAAAGTTCAGCAGCACTGAAAACTAACCTACAAAATTACCATAGACTTGATTTTGTATGTTGACAAATGAACTTTGTGTATGTACAAATTTAGATTTTACTGCTACCACTGGACGTTCAGTCTATGTGGATGACAATATTTAAATAATAGGCACATTTACAGCACTTATGACACATGCACAACTACAAAAAAGAAGAACAAAATATTGGCCTAAGCTTAGTATCTACAAGTATAAAGATTCTGCACATGACTTCTGAAAACAAAAATGTGCAAATTAGATTTTTATGCATCTAAATACTGTCTTCATATCACATGTTTAAATGAATTAAGTAATATTAGTTTAAAAACAAACACGCAAAATAAAAAAACAACTAAGATTAATTTCTGTTCTTGAAAGTCTCTTTAAGTATGATGTCTATACAGGACATCATATCCTCTCCTCTACATCAGCAAGTACTTTGCTGCCCTCTACTGCTCACAGTAGGTTATTACATTGATTATAATTAATATATATATATTAATCAAAATAGTTCTTAAACTACAAAAAAACAAAACAAAAAAACAACCAGTTTATTAAGATGTTATAAACAAAAAGTAGATATGTTTATTACACTGTTCAGCCAGATTTAGATGTTTGAGATTCAATACAAACTTTGAGGATGACATGCAGTTCACAATTGCCCAATAAACTGGTGAAATACTAGAACCTCTCATGAGGCTACTCATCTCTGGATTACTGAAGCTGTCACAGGTCTCCAGCTTCCATTTGTAACTGGCCTTATTCAACTCTAGCAACTAATATAACTGCCATTACAACAAAGAAAAAACAAGAACCATGTGAGCTCTGGGGCCGTGATAATGACTCAACAGGAACTAGGTCCTATGACAGCCTCCATCCACTGATGCTGGTTTGCTTACTTTGTTTTCATTTTTATGAAACATCTAGTAAGTCCATTTTCAGTTCAGTTCAATTCAATTTGTTTATATTGACAACAAGTCTATTTACAACAAGTCATCTCTAGGTGCTTTAGAAATGCAGAGAATAACCCCCAGAGCACATGACAACACCATCAATGGCAAGAAAAAAATTCTGTCTTGGGAAGAAACCTTGAGCAGAACAAAACAAAAAACAAAAACCATACACAATAATCATAGTCATGAAATCTGGCACAGTCATTTGACAATATTGTGGCACAATATTGATACTAGATCAATCTTATCATGTCCCTGTACCTCTATCTAAAGATATAATTCCCTTTGAGACAAAAATCTGCTTTGTAGCTTGGGTTGCAAATTAATACGACTGGCTTTCACTACTCCCTGTTACCATCAATGTTATCATGCTGATTGATCTAATAA
>JBAMYA010000020.1:4921053-4951163 GCA_037176975.1 Arrhamphus sclerolepis
AGAAGAATCTGCTCGGAGAGCAAAGAGTGAATTGGAAAGCAGAGAGAGAAAAATGAAAGCGACTGAATCACAGCTTTTATTCACTACCTCCATTCATATTGCATTCATTGTTTTATGTCTTGTTTTGTCCTGAGTTCTGCTTCTTCCTCTAACACTTCCCCATTTCTGCCTAGGGGTAGTGAGGCCTTCGAAAACAGTCTTGCAACATGTAACTTAAAACACAGTCTAACAAAAGACCGCCATTTGGAGGATTTTCAGTCGTTGGTCTATGAATACAGTTGTCTTAACATGTCGCATTAAGTATGTAGTGCAGATTGTTTCAAATGTAGAGAGGAATGTTGTTGGTCCACTTACAGGGTGGGACAGACACAGGTTTTAGTCTCGTTGCACAGACTCGTTTCCTCATTACGGTGCATTACAGCAGTTATGATCTCAGGTGGCTTCTACTGATTGAGTGTTTTATGTTTGGTTGCGGTGGCAGCTGTGTATGGTGAGTTTTTGTACTGTTTATTTCAGTGGGAGCACGTTCTTCAGGGCATTTCTCACATGCAAAGTTAAACAGAAATGAAGCTGTGAACTTGGATCGGTAAGCTATTTATAATATGTAACAGTGGTACAAGGTTATACTGTAGACTGCACTCTCTTGACCTATATTAAAATCATCTTAAAGTGTCTTACAGCTGAACATTGCAGCTGCTATATTTCTCTCCATAATACAATTGTTTAAAAGCCTGACAATATGTGAATTACACTAGCGACTTTTTTGGTACACCTGTTCAATTGATCTTTTATTTGTTTTTCAAATAAAGGGAACAAAACATCAAGATAATGACATTACGGTGGTAAATATAGTAATCTTACAATATCATTTGGGAGACAATGTAAAATAATATACAATGCATCAACACAAAAAATGTGTGTGTATGCATGGGTGTTAGTGTATGCGTAGGTGTGTGTGCGCGTGTTTAGGGTGATGGGATTGACCCTGAGCAAAGAGGACAGCATTCTGCTTAAATGGGATATGATGAATTTATTGAATTTATGAACTATTGACAAATTAGTCTTGAGGTTATGAGTTCTTTATAGGTGCAACGACTCAGAGCCTAAAGAACCCAAATGCACGAGACCAGAGACTGCAGTCCAATATTCTTTAATCAAGTCTGGAAAAACAAGCAGGAATAAAATAAAAAAAAACAAGCAAGCAGGCAGATGAGGCAGAGAAATCCGAGGAGGAGTGAGACAAGCGCTTCAGTCCAGGGTAACAGACAGGAGACAGGGGACAGGGGACAGGAGACAGGGTTCACGCATGTTGACAGGAGAATGAAAAAAGGCTGGAAAGCTAGGCAAAATGAACCAGCCAAACTGGCAAGAGTCAGGGGATCTGGACCAGTATATGAAGGTTGACTAATGAGGCAGATGGGAACCAGGTTAGGAGATGGGTGGAGCGTATGCAGATGAGGGGAATGAAGACAGCAGGGCAGGTGGGTGTGGCAGGATCTGCAAAGACAGAAGAGTTACTGATCATCTCTGTGAACTTGTGACAATAGCCCTCAATTGCTTATTAACACAAGTAGCTAGTCAGCCATTCTCACGACAGCAACTTGATGTATTTAGACATGTAGATGTGGTCAAAATGACTTGCTAAAGTTTGATGTGAGTACCAGAATGAGAAATAACGGGGATTTAAGTAACTTTGAATATGGCGTGGTTGTTGGTTGTAGACGGACTGATATGAGTATATCAGAAATTGCTGATAGGATTTTCAAGCACAACCATTACAGAGAATGATCCAAAAAGAGAAAAGATTCAATGAGCAGCAATTGTGTGGAGGAAAGTTGTATGGAAAGTCTTCACAGTGGGCTCACTTTTTGATGTCAGAGGAGACCGGAAAAACAGTGTATTATCTCTGAATATACCACATGTGCACACTTTAAGCAGATGACTTAGGAGCAGAAGATCCTTCTGGGTGCCAGTGCTGCCAGTTAAAATCAGAAACTGGGACTACAGTTCACTCAGGCTCGTTGGACAGTTGGACAATAGAAGATTGCAAAACATTGTCTGCTCTGATGAGTCTCGATTCCAGCTGCAACATTCAGGTTTCAGGGTCACAATTTGGCATTAACAACATGAAAGCATGGATCCATCCTGCCTTGTGTCAACAGTTCAAGCTGCTGGTGGTGTAATGATATAGGGGATATTTGTTTTTGTTTTACACACTTTGGGCACCTTAGTACCAATTAAATGTTATCTACCTGAGTATTGTGTCCATCCCTTTACGACCACAGTGTACCATCTTCTAATGTCTATTTTCCAGGAGGATAATGGACCATGTCACAAAGTTCAGATTTTCTCAAACTGGTTACTTGAACATAACAGTGACTGGGCTCCAATGACCTCCACAGTCATCAAATTTCAATCCGGGAGCGTACATTTGGAAGGTGGAATGGGAGAGTCCTATCATGAATGTGCAGCGGACAAATCTGCAGTGACTGAGTGACGTTATCATGCTAATATGGTTAAAAATCTCTGAGGAATGTTTCCAACACCTTAATGAATCTATGCCATGAAGAATTAAAGCAGCTCTAAAGGCAAAAGAGGGCCAACTAGGTACCAAGGTGGACCTAATAAAGTGGCCAATGAGTGTATAAGGAAGCAATATTGATGTTTTAAGAAATGTTTACCAGTTTCACTTGGAAAACTTTTGTTTTCTTGTTCTTTTTAAGGAACATGAATGACTTTGCTGCCACCGTGGGAACCATCATTGGATGTGTGATTCCTTTCATCATCTGTGTGATGCTCATCATCTGCTGTTTGGCTCCTTGCTGCTTGTGCTACAAAATTTGCAGAAAAAGACCCACCCAGAGGCACACAAGTAGGCACAAATTTGCCAACAGTTTAATTTGTCATTTTAAAAAAGCTAAAATTATTAGCCTGTTGTGATTCTACTGAACTCTCAAATTTATTCTGATTGGTTGAATAGAAAATGTTCTTGCTGTGTCTGTGGATGAAATTGTTACTGTTTTCTTCACCTCACAAATTAAATATGTGACTTTCTGCAGCTGTGATAAACACTACAGTCAACGTACCCATGCAGCCACACTCCCCATCTGGATATCAGCCATCACACATGGACTATCACTTTGTGCCAGGTTATGAGGGCCCACCCACGGCCTCAGCACCGCCACCCTCATACTTTGAGAGTAGTAAGTTCTTTGATGATAATCAAATCAGTGATTGTAATTACTAATGTTGATGGTGATTGACAAAGGCTGATGTCACACAGAATGCAGTTTGCATTGTGATTCTCTGTCTGAAGCGTTCATTTTATGGTCTCATGAGCAAAGCAGTAATATCTGCATATTTGAAAAGAATCAATGCCTTATAGGCCATTTTGTCTAAGGTTTGCCATGCTTGGATTAGCAGATAGCTTACTGGTTCAGTCCTCTGCAGGAAATCCTGATGACTTTAGTCCTAATTTCTGAGATGCTAACTTTACTCGTCCCAGTGCATTCCATCTGGAAACATTGAACATTACTGGGCTTTAAAAATCTCTAGAGTGTGTATGCATGTACTGAGTGTGCATATAATATATCCAGTGACATTCTTTTGGTATTTCATTCATTCATTCCTTAAAATAACAAATTATGTTAAAGGGTACACAGTAACAGCAAACAAAATAATTGTACTTTGTCTTCTCTGCTGATTCAGCTCATTCTCCAAATGCATTTGCGCAAGGGCAGCCAATGTATGCCTTCCATCCTCCCAACCAGCCTTCTGCACCACCACCACATCCAGACGAGTTTTCCCAGCAACCCTACAACCCCTCTTACAGGCCAAACCCCTGAGCCGAACTACATCCTTGGTCAAGCTACATTTGTTTAAGGACTTGGCTGAATAATCATCCTCAAGGAATTGGGAAATGTGGATTATGGTATATAAACACACCAGGATAAACGTGCTGCTCCTTTTCCTTTCAGCTGTTCCATTCAGGGGTCGCCACATCATCTTCTTCTATCTAACCCAAGTTGTGCATCCGTTTCTCCCACACCAATTTATTCCATGTCCTCAATACCTACATACATCCGTAAATCTCCTCATAAATTAGACCTAACTGTACCTTGGAATTCTTTTTTTCTTTTTATCCTGTTGTGAAGTAGAACTTCACTCATGAGTTATTGATGTTGTTAAATGTTTTCTTAAAATGTGTTGATATGATGTTGTCCGATGTTTTGCTTACTCTGTTCTAAAATTGCAAATTTAACAGCAGTCCCTTCGCCCGGAGAGAGCTGGGATAGGCTCCAGCAGACCCCCGTGACCCTGCACAGGACATAGCGGGTATAAATAATGGATGGATGGATGGACAGGAGTCCCAACATTTTATAAAGCTAACATGTGGAACAAGAGGAATTCAAGAAATTGGACTTTTGTGCTAATTTACATTGTGTGAAAACCTTCTAACAAATATTAAAGCGGCAGTTGTAAGCTTGCTTAATAAATGGTCTTTCATTAAAACTGCATTATGGTTAAATTCATAAAGTTGTCAATGTTATTGCCAATATGATAAAACCTCTGTGCAGCATAGATACCCCCTGTGGGATCATGTGTGGTCAGTAGCAAAGGTGGGCATGCTTGCATTTAATCCCATAATAACCAGCACCACTCATGCTTTTAGTACTGTCCATTAATCAATACAGAAATAGTGCTGACTGCAGCTATCTCACTTATCAAAGTAAAGGGGGGGGGGGGTCTAAAAAGGGAAAAATGACCCTGGCTGTTCATGCTGATGTTGCTGCCATCTAAAATAAGCTTTCTCCTTGAAGTGTTGCTCAGACTGCTAATGAGGGCTTGTATAGGATGCCGCTGTGGCAGATAAGCTTTATAGCCCACCATCTTTATTTCTTTTTCTATTTATTTCTTTCCATTCCATCCATCTGACTGTGTTTTGTTCTCTCTGAAGGAATTTTTGGCTGGCCCACTGCCCAAAAAACCATTAAGATGTTTTCAGAGTTTGCTTGGCATCCTGAAGGATTCCTGTCTATTTTTTCTTCTTTTCTGTACTGTTGAGTCTTTGTGGTATTTACATCTCAAACTGGAGATGCTCCGCACACAGGTAATAGTTAGAAGACAATAATAATAATGATCAAAACAAAATAAAAATAAAAAGTAAAACATGAATTAACTGCTCATTAGTCACTACTCCTAGTTGAGCAAAAGTGTTACACTAATTATATGATTTTATTTAGTGATGATGAGCACATGTCAAGGTTTTTGTAATTGTTTGTTTTTGTGTTGTTTTGTTTTGTAATTGTAATAGTTGTAATTGTAATTGTTAGCAAATTTGCATATCTGCATGTTAACTAGACATTTATGAAATGCTTACATAGTACCTGTCTTACTTTCAAAGAAAGTAAGATTATTTTTTACCTGCCTAATGGTCATGCATTCCTGTTATACCTGATACACCTGTCAAACGTGATCACGCTGACAGTAAGTGCAGCCTCACAGAGACATTTACAGTAAAGCGGCTGTAGATAAATAGTTTAATCTGATGCAAACAATAACACTGTGGGTTTCAACAAGAGTTGATGAAAGAAGTGGCTGAACATGTGCTGAGAAGTGAAAGCTGCTGCTTTCAAATCCTCCTTAAGAACAGCAGGGGGCAGAAAGTACTAAACATTAGAAACAGTTTCATGCTGCAGGCCAGGACACAAGTGGAATTAAGCCCCATCATTTAGGAAAAGGACTAATGGTTTTAGCATGAAATACTAATTGCATTTTAATTTTAAGTTCATTATGCTAATTCACATATTGTTTAAGTTTGGCAAAGTTACTTCAAGTTGTTGAAAATGTCTTTGCAAATATTCAGACATTAAAGTCAAACCAACAAACTTAGTTTGAACACTTTTAGCTCAGTGTATTTAAGTACACAGGCCACATTTGACACTTTTGATTTGATGGATTAGAAGAGCTATTAGAACAGGCTTTTATAGGTTGAGCTGCCTTTTTTAAAATTTGTATTGTTTCCATCCTTCATCTATACAGGCTTCTTCCTGCTCAGGATCACAAGGGTCTGCTGGAGCCTTTCAGCTCTCTTCAGGACAAATCAGGATACACCTTGAGGGGATCACTCACCACCAGTTAGAATTAGACTAAACTGATAAACGCATAGCTCGTCTTAGCTTGACTTACACTAGCTCAGTGATTAATATGATGCATTATTTCAGGTTTTTATTATAACCATTAACTATTGTCACAAAACAAAAGAACCAAAAACAAACCCAAAACGTTTTGGCAGTACATCTCTTGATAGCAAAATCAATTATAATCCATTTGAACTCAGATAACTTTTATAGAGTGCAAGAACATAGTCCCGGCAGCCTTTTCCAAGCTCATTCTCACGCATTTGAGTAAGTGGTTTGCAACTGTTTGTGTGAAGTTTATTGTGTAGAGCAGTTGAAGTGACACTCGGACAGCTGCACACAGACTGACTCGGGGAAGCTGACATCAGCTGGTTAAAACTATCATGGACACGATCTTCTGACCTGTCGTTTATCCTCACTAGCTTAGCTCTGCTCCCTGGTTCCCACTCTGTTCAGCTTTTTTTATCGTTCCGCTCCTCCCTGATTGGCCCAACTTCCTGCCAAGATCCTCAACGCCAGGTTTAAAGCTCCTTTACAGTCTTTTCCCACAACCTGTTTTAGTCGTTATACCTTTCTCTTTCTCTATTTTTTTTTTTTTTTGTGTCCTCACTTGTATTTAAAGTGGACATGTTCTGGAAGAAAAATGTTCTTTTCTGTGACTGACATAATATATTTGGGTATATGACATGGTTCTCACAGCAACAACCACTCAAGGTGCTTTTAAAAAGCACTGTCACTGCCACACGCACATTAATTACATCAATTTATTTGTTTATTTTTTAAATAAATATCTTTTAAATAAAAATCTTTCATTTATTTATTTATTTTATTTTTTAATTTATTAATTTATTCATTTTATGGAAATTTTTCTACTGAATGAGTGTCAGAAAGGCGCCTATAAATAAACTACTATTATTATTAATAATAATAATAATAACAATTACACTTATTATTACTATAATTACTCCTATAAATCAAATAACAATATAGTTGATGAAAATGACACCTAGGCAGGATTTAGTACTACCAATTAGTTTAAACAACATATTTTTGGCATGGCCTGAACCAAGATTCAGCTGAACCTACTTGCTATGCAGCGTCAGTGCTAACCTTTGCGCCACTGTTCTGCCTGTCATAAAGAACACAGGAGAAGAAGAGGATCAGCAGCTGCAGTAGGAACCTGCATCACCATGGTAGGACCTGCAGAATGAGAAAGAAGAGAGATTACAGAAGACACACAGTGTTAATGTTATTAAATGATCCAAGACAATCCTAAACATTGATAAGAAAGACAGGATGAAAGGTGCTCAGTCCACAATAGGAGCCCCCAGAAGCCTAAGCCTATAGCAGCATAACTAAGAGATGGTCCAGGAGACTACGCAGAGATTTCGTCAAAAAGGAAGATGTTAAGCTTAACCTTAAATAAAGAGAGGGAGTCTGCCTCCTGGACTGAGGCTGGGAGCTGATTTAATAATAGAGGAGCCTGGTAACTAAAGCTGGAGTTACCAACTTAAAAAAAACTTCTTGTTGTTTGTTTGAGACTTTGTTTTGAGCTTTCAAGCTCTGAAAATACTCAATACTCCAGCATTTCAGATTTTTAATTTTACTTTACATGATGTCACATCAGGCTTAAAATCACCTATTTGCTTTTATATGCATCAGTATTGTAGGAGTGCAAGGTGCCATTAGAAAAATACTTTTGCCAAAAAAAAAAAAAAGCAGCAATCCTTTGAGGAGTGGACCAACAGAAAATCCAGATGCTTATCAAGGCTATATCTGAATGGAATTTTAAACTGTTATTTTCATTTAATTTACTACTTTCCTACTATTGCATTACTTCAGATTTTCTGGTTTTAGCGTGGTGTTTTAACAGTTTGGGTCAGTTCAACACAAGAGTTTGATTAAAAGAGGGCTCAAGATTAGCTGCCTGGCTGAACTTCATAAAGAGAAATGTAAGTATTTGATAATAAAATTGGTTTGTTCAGTCTTGTGCAAGCTCTCAGGCTTTCAGTGCTGCATGCTCTATCATATGGTAGTAACATGCTTCCAGGTTTCTTGAATGAAGTTGTGTCCAAATTTACACACAAATCTGCAGGACAGATGTCACAAGAGGCACATCCCGTGCTGACAAGAGGGTTGGAGGGGAGATGTTAAATGACTCATTCCACTTCCTACAACCAGCTGCTATGAAAAGAGCTGTTGGAAGAGACATTGTTGGAAAGGGCTTTTTTTAAATTCTCATGCTAACCTCGACCAAAACATGTCACAGACATCTCATTAAAGCCTCGGGAAATTGTGTCAGTGTGCAAAAAAGGGGCATATTTCTCCTTTAATGAATTATTTCTAACAAAGCAAGCTGTGGGAACCCATTGTAGAGACAAGGCAGAGATGGGCTAAATAAGAAAAACTTTCTGTTAGAAAATGGAAAGACCACTTGTGAATAATTTGATGGTGTGCTTTATTGTAATCCAACAATCTTTCCAAACGTGTCTCTGTTAGCATTTCTCAGTCACAGCATGTACATTCTTCCACTCTGGCTTTTCAGAGGTGCTAAAGGTCAGTCATAAAATTTCCTGGTTCACTGTCCACATTTCTGCCCCTTTTGTCTCTTCAATTCTTTCCAGATTGCTGCCGTCAGAAATGAGTTGTCAGGGTGTTAAGTTCAGTATATAAAAAAAAGCCTTATGTCTTTTTAACAACTGACTTTTTTTTTTTTACTTTCTAGATTATGCCTCTTTTTTCCCTTCATGCCACCCAGTTGCAGAAGCACCTGCAGCAGTAAGTGGCCACAGAAGGAGGCAGTTTGGACCGTGTGAACTCAACAGATAAAACACTCTGCTGTCTTTTTGCCTCTCTCATTCTGTTCAATAGCCTCCAAGTATCCTGACAACCTTGCCTGGTATTTTGGCACAAGTCCCCTGAGTGTTGATGTCAGCTGAGAGAGGGCAGTCAGGGAGGGAGGTTGGGTGGAGGGCCTGAAAGAGAGAGGGGAGGGGGAGGAGTGAGCGGGCTATTCAAGGCACTTGTCCTCTGTCTCTCTCTGAGCATAGAGGAGGGGGAGGCACACATGCATTGAGAGAAACACACTTGCACACACACACACACATAGTAGTAGCGGCCACATTTTCAGAGCCCGCTCTTCAGACTGACAGCAGCAAACGGAGTGAAGAGCCACCACAACAGAAAGACGGCTGGAAACAAGGGAGGCATCCACAGAGGAGAGGAAAGGAGAGGAGACTTTTACAGGATTTGCCCCTTTTTCTCTCTTTTAGCTCTCTGGGGGCCATAAAAGGAATCTCTCCCCTGTGTTCTTCTTGAACTGAACTTGCTCTGCTAGAGGACCTGCATTCTGCTATGGCAGCCCTAGTGGGACATGGAAATACTATTTCCCCCTCATCTTCTTCCTCTTATCTTTGGACTACCTTACTCTGGGCTCTGTTAACTTTCCTAAGTCAAGTCTATTGTTTTAACCTGGATACTACTCACACTCTGCATAAGTTAGGAGACCGTAGCACCTTTTTTGGTTTCTCTCTCGCACTTCACCAGCAACTCACCCCAGAGCCTCAGAGCTGGTGAGTGGATCAGTGCATTGCTGAGCTTATCCTGTGTGAGCTGTGTTCAAATGTGTGATTTCTTGATTCTGCACCTGCTCCTCATAAGAAGTGCCTCCCATACAGTTGGTTATCATTTTAGACTATATTTATTTATTTAGTTTGGGCTATATGATATCTGCAGTCTCCAATTTATGCTGCAACAGAACTCCATTCATAGCTGAACTGAGTGCAGGATTTCAAGCACATTTAGGAGCCGCATGTGCAGTGAGAGCAGCCAGAGCACCGAGCTATTAGACAACAAAATACAGTAAATGGAGAGGGAAGGAAAATGAGTCAGCTGAATCAGGAGAAATGGTTTGATGTACCTTCACTGATATAGAAGTGATGTTCTTGGAACAGCTGGAGTTTCTGGCCTATCTGACTCTGTCAGGAGAGATGTGATAACCAATTCCACCTCAGTATGTTATGTTTGTGTAGGTGCTCATGAATAAGTTGTCCATGTGTGTTTTCTTGGCTACATTTGTTCTCTGTATTGTTTTGCTGCGATTTCAGGAAGACTGAAGACCTCATGAGCTTCACTCTCCACCCCCAGAACTCTTGAGTGGATAGTAACATGTTTCGTTTAACATGTTTCCTTGTAAAACCTTGAAGATGTTTGTTGCAGGACTATAAATTAGAGGCAGATCTCCTGAAGCGTTGCGATCAATACTGTTAGGCAGGGATGCAGATATTCCATCTGATTTATGGATAAAAAGAACTTAACTGTATCTCTAAGTGATCATTAACTGATCTCTCATGCATTTTGTGTAATTAGCATAGCCGTTTGGTAGATTTTAAACTTTATTGGTATAGTACAATCTACAAAAATGCATCCAATTGATAATAACTTCAAAATAGCAAAAGTGGACTTAAAAGTAGAATATTCTTTTCTTTCTGAAATATAGTGGAGTCTAATGTAGAATGTAATAAAAAAAATATGGGAAAAAGGGATTTCACATGTTATGAACTCCTGTTTTGGACCTCCATATTTAACTGTTGGCTCCTCAGTTTACCCGTGCTTTAGTCGTCCTGGCGCCTGGTTAGATCAGGAGAATGACATCAGGCAGAGTCATGTCAGCCCTCTAAAAACCTTCTCTCTTATCCAGGAGCATTCCTGTAACTTATTTAAAAAAAAAAACTTAGGGTTATAATTAAGTATTGCCTTGCTGACAACGGTGGACTACAGTAAACAAGAGGGAGGATACCAGCAACACTATGCGTAGGCAGCGTTAGTGCAGAAGACAGTCAATAAAAATCTGTACTCATGGACTGATGTGATGAGCAGCTACTGGAAGAGAGTGGCATCAATAATGCAGCTGCCAGTACGGTGTGACTTCATGTTTTTATTACTCATCTCTGATGCGATTTGAGTCTGATTAGATGACTTTGTTTTTGTAGCCAGGAATTTAGAGACGTTGAGCTCATGTGTGTCCAACCTCTTCAATCCAATATGCATTTGACTAAACACTGAAATGAACTTCCTGACTGTTTTACTGAATTGGTTCATTTCTGGAGCTAAATGGAGAGGTTAAAGAGAAGATGTTTGGGAATGGTAAAAGAGAATATGCAGGTGGTTGGTGTGACAGAGGAAGATGCAGAAGGTAGGGTAAGACAGAAATGAATGACAGCCAAAAGCAGAAGAAGACGGTCAATGTCTGGGGATTTTAAAGTAAGTACTGAAAGATGATAACTATGCAGTTTCCTAGATATTTTATTTCTCTTTCTTTTTGCAAGGTTTATTTTAATTTAAAAAAAAAGGAAAAATGCCTGACAGGCCCTGACCTATGTCCTTCAACATGAATGACACAGTGTTTCATATTTCATACCACTACACTGAGCATTTTGTAATCCAGCTCTGTGATTAAAACAAACTTTTTCAATTTTCAGTTTTGTTTCATATTCACATTAAACGAACAAAAGACAGTGAACTTAGAGACAGCACTTAAGAAACTTAAGAAGTGTCTGTGCTTAGCAGTGGACATGAAATGAAAAATACTTTATTTATCCCAGAAGGGAAATTCAATATGCCAGATGTGAGAGAATGTAGAGACAATTGGTCACATGACTTAATAAACTTAGTCCCTGCCTTGCTGGTGCAAAGCCTTTCTCAATTTAAACTGCCAAAACTAGCAAAAGAAAGCAACTAAACTACAGATAAATTCTTCATCAAAGGTCACTGAGAATGCATACCGAATCAATTAAAGCTAAGAGATAGCTATTAAAGCTATGTATTTAGATATATATAATATACATGTCTATATCTATCTATATATATATATGTATAGGCAGGCCAGTCCAGTAATGGAGTTTTACATTGTCTTTACATTGCCCTAAACCATCACATAGCCTGGCTTTTAAACTTGTCACTGGTAGCAGGCTGTATGCTCCTTTTCCTCTTTGGTTCAGAGCATATGGTTCCTATTTGTTCCAAAAAATATCTAAAATACTGACACTTGGTTGTAAACTGCTCAAGTGAAAGCTGAATATCATGGCTCGATGATGTCAGCTCCCCAATAAATCTGACTTACTAATGACATTGTGGGCCAAACTCTCCTTCGATTTGTTTTGGGACTAAATGGCCTCAGGAGCAGTGGACCCAGGATCCATACTGCTGGAACGCTGTCCATAGAACACACTGAGGAACACAGTTGAATGGCTCCTCCAAGTTCTCAAAGCACATCTGGACAAACTGGGCAGCCTCCCGTGCCCCCTTCAGGGCCCTAGACATAGAACTGGTCAAGAACCTGTTGTGCTTCTTTTTTTTTTTTTTATCTTATTTTTTTTGCCCCACATTTGTTTATTTTGAAATACATTGTAGAAGGATGCTGGAGATGGAGCTGGTAGGACAGGGGCAAAAGGGGAACACCAAAGAGATTTGGACAAAAGATGGGATGTAGTTGTGCTGAAAGAGGATATGCAGCTGGTTGGTGTAAAAGAGGAAAAATCAGGCGACAAGGTACGATGGAAGCAAATTGTTCACGTAGGTAACCCCTAAAGACAAAAGAAGATTTATTGATTTGTAAAGATTTTCTGCCCATCTTTGCTCCTCAAGCAATAACCTTTAATGGAAACTGTTTCAGTACCAAATCTTCATTACAATCACCTGTTGACATCATTATATTTTTCTTCAACCTCTTATTAGCACTAAACTGCCACTCTTTCAGTTGTTTTAGAATGTGTTACAGGTCTGAAATACGATAGTAATGATAGTAATTTTTTTTTTTTAAGATGATGGTATTGCAGGGGAGTATTATTTAGGCTACAACACACAACATTTCCTTCATACATGAATATAACATTTCCATTAAGCCAGATAGTGCCCTGTCATTGCCATTGCAGTACATCTACTGTGTAATATAACTCGCTGCCTTTATTATTCTGCTCATCAGTTTCGAAACCACCTGCATGAAACTTGTAGAAATTCGATGCTCTTGACTCATTTTCTATCATGAAGGCTTGGATTGCTTTTTCCTATGGCTATCTGTTTTATGTGTGTTGCGTGCTTTTTGTCCCTTGAATCAATGGTGTAAATAATATTTCTGCTTTGATGATCTGTCCGCTTACTCATGACAGAGTCACACCACCTGCTATGTTTGAAGGTTAATACAGATTCGGCTTAGTCATGCTGCCAGCATAGTAGAGTCTCTGGAGCTTAAATATGAAAAATCACATGGGGGTCTGTCCTTTAAGACTTGTTTTCAGTGTACCAGCCTTCCTGTGGCATAAAATTTCTTTGTTGTTGGAGTTTTGTAATTTCATCAGAAGGACGGTGTTCTTCAGTAACTGTTTCTAAAGCACAGGAGAAGATGAGAAAGGCGAGTACAGTTTTTCAAAAGCTTTATTGCACATTGTCTGCCACTGTCTTTTTGTTCAGTTTTTACAGTATCGCTTTAGTACCAGCCTTTGGTGGCTCCAGACTTGATGGCTCCTTATAAAGTACAGCAACAAAGGTTAAAGTAAAAGAGAACCAATGGGACACAATGATCTCATATTGACTGTAAGGAGATCTTGGTTTGTGTCATGTCTGGAGGAAGTAAAAGTATGCCACCCTCCCAGGAGGATAAGAGATTCCATCTGTCATCGTGCACTTCTGTAAACCAAAAAAAATGTCTTTCGTTGAAGCGGAGGCCCCAAGCTGAATTTTAGGTGGCTTCTGATGCTGATGGTGATGCTAGACAGAGGATAAGATGAGAGGGTATTTAAGTCTGAGTTATGTGTTAGTCTGCTATTTATAATGACGGCAGAAATGGTTCTGCTTATAGTCTTCTGTCTGGTTAGGACTGGGAGAGTCTAATCACAAAACTGACAATAGTTATGAAACCTACCTCCATGTTTCCCTGTTGTACTAATATAAACAAAACAAAGCAAAAAACAAAAACAACACAAAACACATTATTGAGGAAGTGCCATTACAGCCTAGAATGTAGCTGAAATAACAGGGCTGCAGCTAACAATACATTTTTTTTGCCTACTTGATTACATAATGATCATTTCTGTCAAGTGAGAAATAAACTGAACAGGAAAAACCTGAATGCCTGGGATATTTACATGGTTTCACTTTAACTCTAAAAATTCTGCAGGTTATCATTTAACATAATCTACTATGTTGTTGAATTGTTGCATCACTTTAAAAACAGAAAAGAAAAAGACAACGATAAGGAAAGGCTTATGGACTTATCTAACTAGCAGCGGTCACTACAGCTTACTGGTCACTGCCGTAATATTTGCAAACAGCAATGAAGGAAATATGACCTCATGATGTTTTCCTTTGGCTTTCCAAATACATTTACATGAATGGAGAATCATCTCCTTCACACCTTCGACAAGTGTCATGAAGAACCTGTCTGTATCCTGTCTGGTAATAACCCCAGCCATGTCAAACCAAAAAAAAAATGTAAATCATTCAACCTCTGACACTACACCTTGACAGTACTGTTTTATCCCAGTAATAACACTGGTGATTCAGTGGACTGAGAATAGGGGAAAGTCTCTGATTGCAGTGGGTCATGTTTACATGTGGACATGCTCTGGTGCCTTTGCAGGGAGGAACACTCTGTCACACTGCCAGAGTGGCCTCGGGTAGCAAATATAGTCCCAGACTTCTTGTCTGGATTTGGGTGTCAGTGGCTAAGTAAGAATCTAAAACAGAGATTTCTGAAGCTGAACAAATCCTGTCATTGAACTGAAAGCTTCATTAAGAACAATAGTAATTGTGGCTGACATCCAAAAATGGCAAAAGAATTTAAATGGGGAAAATACAAGAAACAAACTGAAAAACGTGCTTATTAACCAGTAAGCTACATCTTTCCAAGCAAAGGGACCAACATTTACCATCTCATTAGAAGGTAATATTCTGCTTAGAAACTTCAGGTCCCGGGATAAATGATAATACCACTTTGATGGGTAAAATCCACTTTTATAAAAATATTTTTCAAGTCAGCTCAATGGCCTTTCTGCTCCAACTAGCAGGAGAACCACTTAGGAGACCCAATAAATATTTACTCATTGAGATGCTTTTCTGACCACCGTCATACTCAAAACACAGCAGCTATAAGATTCAACTGCCAGCGGCTAAGTTAGCGTTAGCACAAGATCTGGAGAGAAACCATTTTCCCATGTTCTGTGCAGCACTGTGTCTGAGGTTGAAAGCTTATTCATCTTTTGGACCAAAGTTTGAGCAGAGCTTACTTTGCAAGCCCGGGGATTTTCTGGACCTGTGCTGTCTTGTGTCGTTTGAATGGGCATGTTGATGTGTGAAAATAGTGAGATAGAAGAAATGGAATTAGTTTGCCATTTGCTCAGGTAAGATATGACATATATAAAAAAAGAAAAATCCCCAGATCCTGCATGTTTGTTAAATAGTGAACGTTAAAAGTATGTGTTCTGGTAGCTTAGCTTTTCAACTGTTCTAGCAGTGGCAACCTTTTCTTTTACTGTTACATTGCACAAATTGACAGAAGGCTTACTTTCAAATTTATTTGTTGTTATGGTTGAGTCCAAGACAGTGTTTCTTATCCTCCTTTCTTTTTCGTACAAATCCATAAATGCATTTAAATGGGGACCAGTGGAACTGTCCTACACATTCGTAACACGAAGTAAAATTTCTAGGTGCTAATTTACATGACAATGGCCAGATAAAAGCTACTTTTTTCACCCCCAACTAAAGAGCTTAGAATGAACCTTAACCCCAGGTTCCCTTCATTAATTCAATTCATGATTTTCCTCCTGTTCACTATGTCTTAGTGCTTTTAGTTTGTCCCACAGTAACTGTCCTGCTAAATCTCCCAAACACCATTCATGTGAAAGTCTCGTAAGTATAGGGACTGTTACACTGGTTATTTATTTGAGCGATCCGAATAAGCAGAGGACATATAGTATGGGCTTCACATTCTGGCATCTGATCTCTCACACACACACACACACACACACACACACACATGATAAATGCCTTTTCTGCCTCCCACTTTCTTTCTGTCTATTTAGCATTCTTCCACTCTTCCACAGTGTTGCTTGGTCCTGGATAAAAGCTCTGTGGGAAGCAGGGCAGCCTGGGTGAAAGCTTTCAAGAATATTACTCTGCAGACCATGTGCTTACTGAAAGCAAGGGACAATCTGCAGAGTCAGGAGGAAGCATACAACTTAGATCTGATGGAGGTGCAGAGAAAAGGTTTGAGAATGGTGGCAGAGCAGAAGTTTATTCTGCATCTGGATTACTGGCATGTTGTCACGATGTCTCACATAATTATGACTGGTGGTGGAGGTAAATCGTATTTGACTCTATTAAGGTTTGCTCTCGAAACTTGGCATTCATTCGAGCAATTGGTTCTGAATATCGCATGATCTGTGTGTGGGGGAGGTGTACAGGGTCTTATGGGAATAGAGGCTGCAGGGATGAATAAATCATTTCAGGATTCCCTTTTGATTAAATATGCGTGTGCATGCTTGTGGGTGTATGCGTGTGTGGAGGGAGTTGGGTGTACAACGATAAAGATGCAATTTAATCAATCAACTGATGGCAGCTCTGATGGGAACTGATACTCGAATTATTTTAGAAAGACAAGCAGATAGGAACAGGAAATTACAAGTGAGCTGCAGTTTTTTTGTTGATATTTATTAAAGCAATTTAGCATTTCATTTTCCATGATAGTTTATGGATTCAGACGATCACATGGTTTGAATGTTGCAATAATTTTTCAATTTAAAAGTCCCTCACACAATCATAATCCCTTGCATCTTTTTTAAGTTTTCTAATTTCCTCCCACAGCTCTGAGCTGTTTTGGTTGATCTTCCATCCAGTGTTAGTGTGAGAAGTGCACAGTAGGAGCAGCAAAATTAATACTTTCCACTGTATAATTTATTTCATTACTAATTTTAAACTACACAAAAGATAATCTTCAAGACCATGCCAAACAGCTTCTCTCACTGTTGCTATTGACTCTTGTTTTGAGCTCCCGGTACCTCCAGGGGCTGACAGTCAGGTGTCTATTAGGCGCCTGATTGTCCTGAACATGTGGAGGAGCAGTACGTTTAGCAATGAGTCTAGATTTTATGAGGAGAAGCTGTTTGGCATTGCCAGAGAAGATTTGGCAAATCTTTCACAACCCACATACTCCACTCTGCTGCTCATCCTGCAAATGTGCAAATGCATGTTCCTTATAAATGTGTTGCCATTTAAAAAGCAATAATAACCTGGCTTTCCAACAGTATGAGACAAGAAGTAGTAGATTGCTTCCATGATCCTTAATGTTCTTGTTTTCCTTGAAAACAATGTGTAATTTATTTATTTATTTAAAAAAAGACACAAAGCAAAGATAGCTTGTCAAAGTTAATTTGTTTTTTGGCTAAAGTAAGACGTGGGTTATCAAAGCTTTCTCATCCTAAATAAACCAGTACAGATGCACATAAAGCAGACCCATGAAAAGAACTTTAGAGAAAACCAAAAGTACTCTATGGGGAGCATTGTTGCCATCAAGCAACGATGATAGTCTTTTGAAATAATTATTATTTTTTACTTGATATGACACATGGAGTCAGTGCAGAGATGGATATGACTTGCATGTTAAAGGAAAAGTTAGCAGCCGGTCATTTGTATTCGTGTTGAATTTGCAGAACATGATTAAATTGTGCAGTTGATCATCTTTGTCCCAGATAAGACACAGTTGTGACCATGACACTCAAATCTGACCCTATAGTACATAGTGTTTAGGTTTTATGACAAACTCCAAACCTGTGCAGGGTTTCTCAGTGGCTAATGACCTGAAACAAACTGTGTTACATGCTAAGGAAGAACACAATTAGAAAATAAATTAGAAAACCTCTTAAGGGTCCCTTAAACAGGGAGGGAATCTGAGACACTCAAATGAGACAGATCAATACATGGATGAGTGGATGAGAGGAAAACAAAAGATGGAGATAAAAGGAAGGAATGAAGGGGGGTGAGGTGGGGGAGCTGCAGGGGCTGGGTCCTGTTTTCACTCCAAGCACAATCATTACCCCATCTATGCCTGAAAATGCACCATCAACTTATTGATCACTGGGGCAGGTGGTGATCTTTGGGGCATATGCAGATGGCATTGCTTATGCTCTTAAAGTCCTTCTGCCTTCAACATACTTCCACTATACCAGTGAATATTTTCTTCATGTTTTCAGATTATCACACCTCCGTTGTGACACAATGATCTCATAAATGAATGTTTTAAGTGGGAAGTTGAGTCATGTCCATGGGCAGTGAAGCTCAGTATCCCAGAGGAGTTTCTGCCCAAACTGGCAGCTGTTTCTGTCTCTCTTGTTGCACTTCGTTGGACCCAACCATGTCTTCTGCTGCCCCGGGTGACAGAGAGAGGGTTGAGATGTTAAAAATGTGATGATTCACAGCTTGGTCATTTCATTCTCAGCTGTTGTTTTCTCAAAAGTAGAGCTTAGAAGAGAAACGTGGCATCAAGTGTGAAATCCACATTTCCTGAAACACACCCTTTAGACTTTTAGCACCAATTGTCTCAATTGACATTGTCAGACAGTGCATTGAACTTTAGCTTACACAGTTGTTTCACAGCTTCCTGTTGTTTGCTATGTTCTCATGTGCGAGTTTGTGAATAATATTATTTAAACTATGTGTACGCTCATGCCTCTATTAATAGCAGGTCGCACAGATAAGCCCTTGCGTGTGTGTATGTCCAGGTCAAAGGTCAAAATCTTGCTCCAGGACAACAACAGAAGGCCTTAAGAGCCTCTTGGCCCCATGCCGATTCTGTAGAGCCAAAGTCCACAGAAGAGCAGTCTCACACTGCTGTGTGGGGGACAGATGTTAAGGGGTGTGAGCACATATTAAGAAGGTGCAGCAGTAATCGGCATGAAACTAAATATCAAAAATGTTCAGGGTGTTTGTGATCCAACTTTTGTAATTTTGAAAACTTTATTGTCCTATAAAAACCCAAGGGCCTGGAGCATTCCAAGGAAGAGTTTGCTTTAAAGAATAACATTCAAATTTTGAGAGAGAAAATCCCCTTTGCATTCTCGTTTAAAAAAAATGTTTCAGTTTATCTGTCAGCGCAGCTATTATCAAACTGAATTAGCCAAAAATAATATCATTAACAATAATAATAAGGTACAGTTCTGAGTTTATGGCACATATTTTGAAAGGAAGATCATATGAGATAGGACAATTTGTCAATGAAGAGTATGCAATATATTTTTCTTTTCCCAGGACTGTTTGCAGTGATATGACTGGATGAGACTGTAAGAATTTGCACTCAGAGTGACAAAAGAAATCTTCGGGGGAGGGGTCAACGGTATCGTGAAATGAAAATGTCGGGGTCACTGCACATGCTCTCTTCAGTAAACGCAGACGTAATGAGCGTCTGTGTTGCTTTTGCGATGCTCAGCTAGGAAAACAGGGAGGATGGCAGTCAAGATGAAGAGGGGTTTTAAATTACAAATCAATCAGCATGAGTCTGATTTTTTTTTTTATTTTGGTAGCAGTGGCTGTGGTAAAGCTTATCATGCACATGAGCAGACATAAAGTTGATTGAAATTTGTTCTTGAAGAGAACAGTAGTGATCAACTCAAGTTCACTCTTCTTCCCTCTTAATGTTATGCATACTTTCTCCTTTGACTGGTGTAAAATACATAAAAATATTGTGGCTTTATGAATCTCATTTGTGGCCATCTCCATTTGCATTTTCTTAATATTGTCATTATTCACTATTTGTCTTGTTGACAATTTTTGACTAGACTTTTAGCACGACTGCCATGGTTTCAGTTACAAATGCATTTGTCAGTCTCTTAGTCAGTCCGCTCGGACTACGTTGGTCCACTACTTTGCTTCATTTTGAAGCACCTCAGAAAAAAATGAATTTTAATATTTAATCAGAGGTTTTGAACAGACATCCAAGTTTCCTTGATGCATGGCCAAAACCCCCCATAACTGCCAATCCTATCAACCACACATTTGCTGTTAACAAGATAATCCAAGATGGTAAGAATGTACGAATTACCCACTTAGCATCAGCATGTCGACGCTGCTATTTTCACTATGTAATCATGGTTAGATTAGCATGGTTAATACCATTGCTGGGCCAAAGTACAGCCTCCAGACTTGCTTTAATCAGTTTGGTCAGATATGGAGGGGCTCTTGAGTCAGACAGATCCCAGTTGCTTTATCTAATCTGTGTGTTCATCATGGCAATGTGATCCCCAAGCACACATGCATGGATGCTGGTTCTGGCTCTGTGGCATCTGGGCTCATGCGGGTTTTTCTCTACACAATGTCAACATCGCACTCAACACTGTGATATCTTCTCCAGAGACCATGTGCAGTAGCAAAAATAAATATACCCACTGACATTACACACCACAAACACATGCAAGTAACTCCAGGCCAAATGTAGATTAACTGGAGGTTGAGGTTGCTGGTGCTGGTACTCACGATGGTACCATTTACCAAAAAAAGCCATAAACAATGAGATGTAAAAGGGGAAAATATTACTCAGACATGCTAAGCATGTAGCAATCTTCTGGGATATTATTAGTTGTTTTGATTCTCAGTTGTTTTTTCTTTTTTTCTGGGCTAAATTAAGTCTAAAAGACTCCTTGCAGTATTTTTTTGAAGTGAGTTTTTTTCTGTAAAGGATTATTTACTGTACTATGCAGTTCGTGAAATAGACATGTTGGGAGCCGTCCCAGGCTCATCCCCAAACGATCGTGCTATGACAGATCTACTGGACCACCCAGTCAGACACCCTCATATTTGTCCAAGCATCTATACAGGAGGAAAATGTATCACCTTTACTCCTAAACATAAGAGAGTACCTCCTGGTATGTTGAGCTAGACGAAGGACTGGTGCTTTTAGGCCCCTAGTGTTTGTCTTATTCAAATCCTCTTTGTGAAACATGTATTGGTACTACCCAGTAGATGATCTATTTATTCATTTTTCATGTGGGCCACCAGTGATGTGCCATATAGTTATGAGGTCTATGTCTCTTGTAATAGCTTTGCTATGGGAAGCTGTTTTAGGTCCTTGCTCATTAAGTTGAGGAATCACTCCTGAGACATACTTTGACTGCACCTCAACGGACACATTTGTCTGTTGAAGAAGCAGAAAATAGAAAGAAATTGAGCTGTCCTGCATTTTGGTTGGTATCAGTAACTGTGCACTATAAACACCTGGAAGTCCAGTCTTGTATAAAGTTCGAAGAACTTGAACACGACAATTTACGATGCAAATACATTAGATCCAAGAGCATAATCCTTTATTTATAATGGAATATTTCTACATACGATGTTGACACATAAAGTAGTGTACATTCGTCAGAATGTTTCTTACTTATTTTTCTGCATTTAACCCATCACAAGCACACTGAGAAAAAAACAAACAAACAATTTTTCTAAAAACGTATCTGCATTTAAGCACAAAACAGGAATTATTGGGCCAATGTCCATTACTCTCATATCTAACAGGGGTATATTTGCTGCATTTTGTGAATTCACAAGTTATCTGCAGATAATATGCAGAATATCAGTTCTATTGTGAGATAATTCTCTTGGAAGTGAATAAAAAAAAGCCAGTAACATTAGAAGTAGTTACGGAGAAAACTGTTTCTTTATTGTCCATGATTATTTCTTGTCTAGTGTGTTCTGATGAAACTTCGGCTGATGTATTTGACCAAAAACCGATCAGCATTTCCAAGTTTCTAAGTTTCCGTATATCGAGCTTCCATTTATATGCCATGGCACATAGTGTCGAGTGGAATGCGGCTCAACACTCAGTTTTTAAATAGCATCCCTGCCTGAATCAGCCACTCCTAATATGGCAGAGGGCAGTGACACTGGCCCTAAAATATCAGCAACCTCCTCGCTGAGAATAAAACCTTTCCTTGCCTTGATTGTGCAGGATGACTAATGTATTACTGCATGCAAGATACATGTATGTGTAAATATATGTATATATGTATATATATATATGTATATGTACAGATATATATACAGATATATAAATATATCTATATGTGTATCATACTCCCCTGAACACAACATGGGCCAAATATTAGTCAGATTCTTTGATAACAAATATTACAGTTAAATGCCACCAACCTTCTTTCAGGATCCTGGTTGGGGCCCCCCAGGCAGCAGGACAGGGCTTGCTGAGGGGCAGTCGACCGGGAGCCCTTTTCAAGTGTCCAATCACACCAGAGGAGTATGATTGTGAGAGGGTTGATATCGATGGAGATGGTGAGTTTCAGCCGAAACTATTCTTAAACTGACTACTCACTTAATCTAAAACAAAACAAAACAAAACAAAACAAATATTCATAATGAGAAAATATTTCAGCTGTTTTCTTTGTCATTTGTAATATTAGATCATCAGTAATTCAGACTCTGTAAATTTAATTTAATTTAGTTCTATTTTACTTCACTGCTGAGAAAGTAATGAATGAAAAATGTTATTATGCTATACCTTTGTATGCAAAAGCTAAGACTTCCATTAAAATGTACCTTAATGTAGTATTTTCATTAAATTAGTGAGGAAAAAAATCATGAATTTATTTCACAAAGAGTGTTGTTTGCTCAGTCTCGTATCAAGCCTGACTGATGGAAACCGAAATGTTTTATTTTGTGTTTTCACTCAGTGAGTCTGGAGAGAGAGAGCAAAGACAACCAGTGGCTGGGAGTTACAGTCAAGAGTCAGGGGATTGGAGGCAAAGTGGTGGTAAGTGATGGAAGAATCATGTATGAGTGCCAGAAGCTGCCCTGTGTTGTTAGAAAAGATTCCCAGAGTTATGTCAAATAATTTCAAAATAAATAACAATTTGATGTCTGTTGCATGTAATATCTCGTTTCTCACCAGGTTTGTGCTCACCTGTATGAGCTGAGGCAACGCGTAAGACAACCCTCAGAGACCCGTGATCCCATTGGACGCTGCTACGTCTTGAGTGAAGACCTGACAGAGCGAGATGACCTGGATGGAGGAGAATGGAAGTTCTGCGAGGGTCGGCCGCAGGGACATGAGCAGTTTGGCTTCTGTCAGCAGGGGCTGTCTGTCAGTTTCACTCCGGACAACAACTTCATTCTGTTTGGAGCTCCAGGAACATACAACTGGAAAGGTAATGGTTCTGATTGACACAAAAGTAAGCTTTGCTAAAAGGGAACTTTCCTTCTTATGCCCAAATTTGATAGCCTGGAAAGCTGTCCTAATTCTTTACTAGTTTAATACAAAGAATTTTCCCTAAGTGATTGTGTATGGCTCGCCAGGCTATAAATGACTGCTGCACCATAACACAACTTACAAATAAGAATTTACAGATGAGATTTAAAATAAAAAAAATGATACAATTCTAGCACAAAGAAAGAAAATCATTTTTTTTTTACTTACAGGACAGGACATAGAATTGATTGACCAATCTATTGATTGAACATGGGAGTGATGCAGCACTGCTGCATAGACTTAATTAAAGAAAACTATGAGATTTAACTGATAAAGATAAATGGAGATATTGATTTTAGTCTCACAGTCATCAAAGCTGCGCTTTGCTGCTTAAACCAGATGTACCATCTACACTTCACATTGTAAATACCGAAATGTAAGACCATTTACAGGGTTGTACAAACCCCATTTCCAGAAAAGAGGGGAAAAAACCATACATCTGTAGCTAGTCATGTCATGTCATGTTTGTGTACGTACACATCTGGCCTCGTGTCTGCTGTGTGAGACAAATCGCAGATGTTTTCCTGTTGCCTTGCTGTTCCTTCACCCGTTTCCTTTCCAGGTGAGATGCGAGTCCAGCTCTTAAACCAGACCCTACTTGACCTTGGTTTCTATGACGACGGACCATACGAAGTGGCAGATCAGAAACAACTTAATGCCCAGCTCATCCCTGTGCCCTACCACAGTTACTTGGGTAGGATTCGCCCTCCCTGCTCACTGCTGCCTGTGCACAGGAGAGAAAGAGAGGGCCGGTGGAGGATGACACCAGGGCTCAGAGTGTACTCCATGTGGCTAACTTTGTCACGGGAACAGTAGCAACCACTGAAGTACTCCTGACTGGGGGAGGGAAGACTTGTTTTACTGTCCCTGTCATTCCCTGGGGATTATTTCTGGCGGAGCATATCAGTGTATGACTCACAAAATCCTCAATATGACTCCTGCTCATGATGTGAATGCTTTCTCACAGTGGGTGGACATGACAAAAATGCCTTGAGCTAATTGTGGCCTGACATGAATTCCTATAATGCCAGCAATTGCTCATTTTCTTTGGTGAACAAGGAAAAATATTGTATGTATCCACCCATCTGCAATGATATCATCCTCATCGCAGCTGCCACCCCCTATCTGAAAACTGGAAAACAGCAAAATATGTTAAAACTTTAAGTGGGCAGAGTGCAGCCTGAGCCTGAAATGTCATCTCTCCACCAGGTACCCAGTGGTTGTACTGGATAAACCACGGTACCACCTCAAAAACAAAGCACCAATCAATCACAGCTGATCTCACCTGCACCCCCCTCTTCTTCCTTTTCTCTTCCCTCACCATTTCACCACCCCTTCATTCCCCTCCCACACTCCTCCCTCTATGTCTTTCTGTCTTTGTGTTCCTGTTTTGGGCCGCAGGGCTCTTGTTCATGGCTAGCCCCGTTGAAGATGCACTGCTGTACAAAACTCTGGAGCCCTCCAAGCGGCCCACACCGTTTGAGGACGTAGCTCATATTAGCTACTTAGGTTTGTAGGCGTGGGGGTGTTATTGTTTGGACTGGACTGGATTTGTAGTGGACGTAGTCCGTGTTTCTTCTCCGTCTTTGTCCTAATCCTTTTCTGCTAATTCCAACTCATGTATATAGAATTAAGTGTGTCTGTTCACTTTGTCAGAATGTGTCTAACCTGTCACAAAGAGACAGTCAATAAAAACTGTAGATTTATTCAAATGTTTTAATTTAATTTAATTTAATTGAAAGAAGCATCTGAAGTGAAATGATGGTTGTCTCTTTGAATGACAGGATGGATTTTGTCTCTTTTGTCTACAGAACTCTGTTGTCTTTAGTTCATTGAACTCATTTTGTACGTTTGCATGTTTCTGTCCGGATGAACCTTACCAGGGTATGTTGGTGGCGGTTTTCCAGATGACTGTTGTAGTTTAGACTAAACTGTTGAAGAGTTTGAACTAATAGCCTGCAACAATTCCTGCAGCACCATGAAAGCCTTTAGCACAGCTGATCTTGTTAACGTGGACATCAGTATGCTAACACCTCATATTGCCTCTCCCTCTGGCTGTTTTGAGACTTCTCTTGAATTTGGGAATAGAAACTCAAAAAAAAAAAAAGAAAGAAAAGAAAAAGAAATAAAGAAATTATGGTCAGAGGAGTATGGAGTGCTGAAAGTGTCAAAATCATAACTGGTATGCCAAAAATGGTTCATTCACACATACGTGGTGCAGCAACGCATGGCAGAGGAGGTGTCGTTGATTGTGTCGTCATGACCAGAAAAAAAACAATCAAATTGCTGCTAGAAAATTGTCTAGGTTCAGGGGTATTGTTGCATTGACCAGCCAACTGCAAGTAACTATGTTCTATTGAAATGTAGTCAGCGAGTTGAATGAAAGATAAAAGAGAGGGGAGCCGCTTCTCCTTAGACGGCAGTTAGCTCTCCTGATTTGCTACATCAGCTCGATGTATCAGCTAAATTTAAAAAACATCAGCTTGAGCTCACTCATTTTTGAGTGCCAGTTGTGTCTCTGTGCGACCCCTCCCATGTCCGATTTCGTTGGCTAGCACTTTGTGCCTGGCCGCAACCTGATTGGCTGATGCATTGAAAACGGAACATTTTTTGACTTTTGACGGTTCAGACCCGCCGCGACGAACACAACCTACAATGCGTTTCAGCCAGCTCTAATGCTAATGCAAAGGTGGGGACAGAGGAAGAGTAGTTGACTTTTGTTGTGAGTATTAAAGAAAATAAATACATATAGACTAAACTGGATAATTTAACTCTGGTCTTAGATGATTTCATCATGATCTCAGATCAGCCAAAATTGGCAGGCCGACTTTCCCATCTAGGCATCTACTCTAAGCTGTTTATTTTTATTGTTGGATTACAGCTATTCTGCACTAGGTGTGCACATCCACTATAACTCTCTCTATTTCGTAATCCCCCAAGCTTGCTTACCTTCACCATATTGAGCCGTCTCCTTGACTGCATTAATTCCCACATGACCTTTTAGCCTTCATTTAGAGCTCACACGCTTTCATTGGTCCTAACTCTACGATACACCACAACTATGCATGCTGACCAAAATGCAAGAAATGACTGGAGATACTGTAACTATTGTTGCATTTCAAATATCACAGAATTTCATTTGTTTTTCATCATGCAGTCATGTTTGAATAATAAACCATTCATTTTAAAGTTGATGTCATGCTAAATAAAAGCAAACATCCTCTTTACCTGCACCAAGGACAAATCAAACACTTTCTATAGCCCTGAATGTGAATGACAGGCTTTTAGAGGATTTGTTTTGTTTTATTTTGTTTTTAAAGGCATTTATTAGCCTTTGGGAGAGAAAAATTGCTGCTCTTGTAACTTGTTGACCATGATGTATTTGCAGTCAAGCTTCTGCAGATTAAAACAACATGGGTCAACAAAAAGAGAGAAAAAAGTTAGACTTTGATTGGAATTTGATCATTTATCTATGGCGGTACATTGATGACAAAACTCTGCACATCAAATTACTGAGGAATATGATATCATAAATAATATTAAATGTAATGAGAATAACTGTGAGCTCATATTAGCTTTAAATAGTTGTATGAACTGAAACAGCTTATTAAGATTTCCCCTGGTGGTCTTTTTTTTTTAGCCCTCTCCCATTAATAACCTTTTGTTTTTATTCCCGACCTTGTTGCAGAAATGCATGCTAAAAGCCACCTTTGTGGAAAAAGTAGCACCGTGTCTCCACCCTTTTACAGGAGCTGCGGTGTTGCATTCCACGCCCGCCACCCTGGAGCTGCTCACTGTTTGTGTCCGTTTGCATGTTTACTTAGTAGTAACAAATGTCTTCTGTGTTCTCATAGATTATCCTCCCTTCTCACACCCTCTGTCTACATTTAAGACAGAAAAGCAAATGCATGCGGTTGCTTTTGATTAGATGGAATGTTCAGTATGATTTGTGTTGTTGTTCACAGCTTGATATGAACATTTACGTACATTCCCATCATTAAGTTAAGGTGTCCCACTTGTTTCACTGGATGTAAATGCAGGCGTATTCTCACATTCCTTCACACGCACACACACATATGCACACAGATGTAAAGTCGTTTTTCAGAATGCGCATACACAATGGATGAGATGCCTTTGGCAATAAATCTGATTAATATCCTTCCACTACCTTTATGAGCAGAAGCAACTGATACACAGAGCTACACAGAGCAGCAGAACACCTCTGTAACCGTCATGATCAGCCAGTTTTCTTTTGCCAGAACACACACCACCCCTTTGCAAACGCAGCACGCAAAGCATTTAGACCCATCATGAGTGTGGCAGAAAATCAATAGTCACTTAAGGCACACATTTCATTAGTAAGGAGATGAGCAGAACATTACACGCTGAGAGGAGATGAGATTCTAACCCCATGGTCAATACTAAACCCTGGTCCCTCCTCTTTCTCCACTTTTCCCTCCATCTTCCTTTTCTTCTAAAAGGGTTTTCTGTAGACTCGGCCATGGGGATAATGACCTTAGGGGAGCTGACTTTTGTGGCTGGAGCACCTCGGGCCAATCACACAGGGGCTGTGGTGCTGCTGAAGAAGGACAATGTGTACCAGCTGGTTCCACAGCACATCTTCTGGGGGGAGGAGCTGGCATCCTCCTTTGGGTACTCTGTGGCCACTGCGGATCTCAACAACGATGGGTGAGGAAAAGCTGATGTAATATGGGATGACTGAAAAACAGAAATACTGCAATATAGAATACTGAATTATAACTTGAACTGTCTGAACTCTTTTTAGAAGTTCTGTTTGGATAATAAGAAGGCTGCTTGGAAATTACACACTTCACCAGTAACATTTCATCATTTTAAGGAACATGATCTGGATGTCCACTGATTGGACTCTTTCTTTGTCCCTGGTCCACCTCTCCACCATATCTTTTCATCATGATGCAGTTACATACATTAAGGCAGTTCAGCAGTTTTTCCCATGGGAAGAAAACAATTTTATTGACATGGTCTTTGTTTTTTGTTTTTTTGTAAGTCTGAAGACCTCTCACTAGAATAACAAAACTTAAAATACCTGAAGGAAAGTAAGAAAATGCCTTATACGGGCCTTTGAAAAACAACTTGAACAAGCACCTCACAATTATACTCTAATACAGGTATAAAAAACAATGTCACATTATAGAGGTTGACAAAAGATGATACTTGTTTTTGTTTTTTTACGTAGTTGGACAGACCTGATTGTTGGAGCGCCTAACTTTTTTGACCGTAAAGCAGAGATTGGTGGAGCTGTTTATGTATATCTAAACCCCTTCGGTCACTGGGATGATCAGGCGCGACCCATCCGTCTGAATGGGACGTATGACTCCATGTTCGGGATGGCAGTCAGCAACATTGGAGATCTGGACCAGGATGGATATGGAGGTGTGAGCAACACTTTTGAATTCATTACTGAGTTTATTAGTGAATCGTGTCTAAATCGAGGACAATTAACAGACGTGATTTTGATTAATTTATGCAGCATTTGATAAAAATAAAAAAAAGACTGTGGGTTTAAATGGCTTTAATGGCGTAATGACTGTTTAATTTCATTTGGCAGAATAATGTGATCTGATCTTCACCTCAGTCCTATTAGACAAACACAATGTGCTTGAGTTGTACAATTGTTTTGTTTTTTTGTTGTTGTTGTTGTTGTTGTTTTTTTCTGTATTTTCTGAACCCATCCGTTAAAGCATCATAAAAGATTTCCTTTCATGATATAATATGTTCAATTTCATCTGAATAAAAATTTGGTTACTTTTTAAACAGTCACCTAGCTCTCTCAGTCTGCTATTGGCCTTTTTGGACATATTTGGCAACAAGTGCCAATCACTTTCGGCAGTTTGTCATACATTAATAGTGATTAGCGCAGCTCACAGAGCTACAGATGACATCATGGCAGATGGGACTAAAAGACTCAAGAAATTAATGATGGAAGAGAAACTGAAAGAGAGACAGAGCGAGAGACCAAGCAAACTTTAATGATGTTGGAAAGCTGTGCACTTTTTGCATCATGTGTGAATTTATCTGAACATTCTCCTTGAAGAGCTTTGAAGACTTGTAAGATGCTCTTGGCAATCTCTGGGCAATCTTTAGAAGTTCATCAGGGCATCTCCAAAGGTGCCCTCATGTACCTTTAAAGGTGTGGTTTAGAGCTTCAATTCCAGTAATTCAAGTTCAGTTTTGCAAAGTACTGTTTCAAATTAGCTCTCATTAAAGTGGTTAGTTTATGGAATCAATTAGTTTTCCTAACAGCACTATGAAAGACTGACTTTAGCATTAATCACTGTGTTCAGTAAGGACAAAATATATTCTATTTTTTCATGTGCTATTATTATTTCTCTCTTTTTTTTTAAATTACTCAGAGGTACAGGCAACAGCAGGCAAAAAGCCCACAGAGCCAGTTTTCTCAACATTGTATGAAACTTTTTTTTTTTAATTTCTAAAAGAAAAAAGAAAAGAAAGAAAAAAGAAAACCTTTTTTGTCTTTTTAAGACTAGGGCTTGAGAAGTGTGAAAGTTCTTGATTATATTTGGCATTTTCTAGATATTGCTGTGGGAGCCCCATTTGATGGAGACGGAAAGGTTTTTATCTACAGAGGTTCAGATAATGGAATAGAGACTAAACCAGCTCAGGTAAGTTTATGC
>JBAMYA010000020.1:4958469-4983171 GCA_037176975.1 Arrhamphus sclerolepis
TCTATCTATCTATCTATCTATCTATCTATCTATCTATCTATCTATCTATCTATCTATCTATCTATCTATCTATATATTTACATATACATATGTATATATAAATACACATATATATCACTTTAATGGGAGTTTTTATATATTATGCTCCTGGTAGGCTCTTTAAGTACCCTTCACCTGGGCTCTGACATTACTCCTGTCTTGCTTTATTCAAGCCCTTGTAGTGCACTTTGAAGCTGACACCGAGCGCAGGAAGCTGGGCCTCCCGCACCGTGTCAACTTCCTGGGCCGCAGCTCGCTGGAGCCAGAGTACACGCAGACAGAAGAAGTCGAGCTGCATCGGCAGCACCACCCTGTGTGCACCACTGCTGTCTTCCAGCTCCATGTCAGTCACTAAAAATAACCTGTTCCTTATTTTGATTTTTTTCGTTTTACCCTGTAAACATAAGGGATGCAGTATGTTACTCTGAATCCTTTTCATTACATATTGCAATATTTAGGACACACAATCTTTTTCCACCAACCTTTTGATAATAAAAAAAGAAATGTTCTTATTTTCTGTCTCTAGGAGAACATCCGTGACAAACTGCGTCCCATATCATTGGCGATAACCCATACTATCAAACCTGTGCCACCACGCAGGCACTCTGCCAAAAAGCTGGAGAAGCTGCCGCCCATTCTGAATATCTCACCGTCAAACATGTTGAACTTTGAGGTCTGTAACAAAATGCAAAAGGAAGTATAAAGTTGCAGTCATTCCTTTGATTAGCTTGTGTAAAGACGATTGCTTCACATTCATCCTAGATGAAACCAGTATTAGTGCAAAAAGCATTTTGTAAGTTTAAATGTGTGATCCTCAGTCCACTGAAATACTTTTGCTCTTGTTTTATCCTCTTTGTGTTCTCTAGGTTTATACATAGTAAATATACATAAATGGATCTTATAAACAGGTTAAACTGAAAAATACAGTGCCATCTGAAATGCAACTAATTGTTTTTTTTCATCATTATTCATCTGTTGATTGATGGGAAAATGAAAAACATGTTCATGTTTTCTCTCTTACATGCACTTTGTGTAATTTCTGGGCAGAGAAGACCTAGAGAATACATCATTTAATGCTAAAAGCTTTTTTTTTATATCTATTCTTATGTATTGTCTATTTATCTATTTTTTTCTTTTATGTAATAAATTATGCAGTGAAGACTGACTGATCTGTCAGCTTTTGAGCTCTTGATTAATTTATCTTTTCAAACCCTGAAGGTCAACTTCTTGCGGGAAGGATGTGGCAGTGACAAAATCTGCCAAAGCAATCTGAAGCTCAGCTACCAGTTTGGAACTCGGCCCCTGAACTCTGACCTCTTCATCCCTCTGCCAAGGTTAGTACCTCCACAATCTATCATCATAATAATATGACATCATAACAGCATTAAAAACTACTGCCTGGCAACTCCAACTTAATGCAAATGCGTCCTTAGCGTTACAATATGCCTCATGTTAACACTTTAGCTTTATATTTGGTTTAACTGTTTTTGCATTTGCCCGTTTTTTTATACTCAAACAAGGGGCCATGTCTCTGTTTACCTGAAGCAGCCCAAGCTTTAAGAGCCCTTCCTGCCTCTGCATGAAGCTCCCCTACAGACACTAGTCACTCACTCAAAAACTAGTGTAGACACTAGTCATTCCAGTCTGGTTGGAATGACAAGTGTCTACTAGTGTTTATTACTTTCGCTACTCATCAGTGACTAGTGAAAGTTTATATGCTCTTTGATAAACAGTTTACAGTCAAACATAAATGTGATTTTCTTCCTCGGTCTTCTTTGGCTTCTTGAAGGGACGAGGACGATGTTCAGGTCTTTTCTCTGACAGACCAGCGTCTGGTTGTGATGGAGATCTCCGTCACCAACATGCCCTCTGATCCTCTTCGCCCTGACGACGACGGTGATGATGCTCATGCTGCTCAGCTGCTGATCTCCTTCCCAAACACGCTGTCATATGCTGGCTCCAGGGTCCCTCCACAGGTTGGTTTTTGATTGCCTTTGGAGGGGTTTTGTAATGTCATAGAAATCTTCGCTTTTCCTCTGATGATATTTGTTTGATATGCTGACTAACTACAGATGAGATGTCAAGCAAACCAGAATGGCTCCCAAGTTGAATGTGACCTAGGAAACCCCGTCAAAAGAAACACAAAGGTAACAATCAGTTTTCAACACCTCCAGTGTAGACGCTAAGACCTTCTGTGATTTAAACGTGCCCATCATTATTTTAAAAGTTTACTCTCCCACTTCGCTTGCTCAAAAACGGATGCCTCGTCTATTCATATACAGAGCTCAACAACAACCACAAAACTTGTACCTATTCATATTTTTTCCCCCTCTCAGCTGAAATTCTTCATCAACTTGAGCACATCTAACATTACCATTGAGACAACTGAGCTGACAGCAGATCTCCAACTCTCAACGTAAGCCCTTTACATTCTCTCTGCCACTAAAATGTCACCATGACAACAGGAGTCTTCTTCTCATTTTATTTCACATCTTTTGCCTCCTTAAACTGAATAAGGAACTGAACTTTGACCTGATGGTTCATCTGATTGTTTTGTCCTCAGCATCAGTGAGCAGCCTGACTTGGAGCCCATAACAGCGTATGCTAAAGTTGTGATAGAGCTCCCTCTGTCTGTCAGTGGGTGAGTAAAAAAAGTGAGCTACAATGAATCTGCTTTTTCTAAGTTTACCCTTGACGTACAAGATATTAAACCTCTGATTTAATGGACGAGCGTTTTGGCTGGTGAAAACATTCTAGATGTTGCTCTGACAGATTGATCATCTTTGAAAATCTGTCAAGATCCACAGGTGGAGTAGAAATCATCTATGTACAAAGCAATGGGTTTATCCTCAGCATAAGTGGTTTCTGTTTTCAGTATCTGACTACTTAACAGATGAAGATGCGTGACTGTGCATGAGGCTGACTGGTGCACTGTTCTTCTCATATTTTACCGCAGACTTGCTCGTCCTCACCAGCTGTTCTTCAGTGGGACAGTGAGGGGAGAGAGCGCCATGACCAGTCTGGAGGACATAGGCAGCCCTGTGGATTTTGAATTTGTGGTGAGGAGCTGTTGTGTGTATCTAGATTGTATATATATATGAGTGACGAGTGCAGTATTTTACATATTTTTAGTATTTCTAATTAGTTGTAATTAGCATAAATTAGTCAAGCAATACAATTAGAATTGCCTTAATATGGAGTCATTAGTAAACATTTAAAATGTTTACAGATACTTTCACAAGAACATCAATTGTGTTTTCTCAAAAAATAAAAAAGACCCAGTAAAGAAAAATACTAATAATTACACCTTTATATTCTGTGTTGGGTTCTGTGTTAGGTTTCAAATTCTGGGAAAGCTCTCCAGACAGTCGGCTCTGCCTTCCTAAACATCATGTGGCCTTACGAGCTGACAAATGAGAAATGGCTCCTGTACCCCGCCAGCCTGACGTTTGAGGACCACCCAGACATACGCTGCACTCCCACAGAAGCCCTAAACCCTCTGAATCTGAAGCATGCCTCACCTGATCAGGGGGTGAGTGGAGAAGATGATCAGTTTTACCCATTTGAGCCTGTCGTATTTGGTAAAGAAAGGGGTTTTGGTTTTTCCCTTTCCTCTTCTCATTTAGGGTCGGACACAAACCACCTCCTCTAAGATGAGTTCATTTGTGTGCTGATTCCTTTTATTGTTGATTCTCTGCTCACATACGACAAGAGGTCAATCACACATCCGATTTACTGTTTTTTGGTCTGAATGCTTTGAATATTTTGTGGGTGTCAAATCGGACCAGGCAACATATAGACTATTGATTTAAATTGGTATTTATTTAAATCAAATATAGAATAAGTAAATATCAATTGTACTGTTGTCATTCAAGTTTTCCTCAACCTAATGCACAGCTTCAGGTAAAAAAAAAAAAAAACAACAACAAAGAACAACTGTGGTTTTGGTAGTTAAACTACTACTACTATTAGCCGCCCAGCCCAGGTTTGGGTCTGGACCGGCTGTGATCCTTCGCTTTATGATATGATATGATATGCTTTGTCTTTTCCCACTCTCTCTGCCCCTGCTTTCATGCTTTCATTCTTTCATGTCGCTCCACTTTAAATAAGTACCACAAAAATCACCAACACTGCAACTGGCCAAAAAGTAAAAGTAAACTCTCTTTCTACCAGGACATGTAACTTTTTTTTTCTTTTTAAGATCATGAGTAGACCATCACATGCAGGCAGTCATCAAACACAGTCTAGGAGCTGCAGACTGATCTCCCTGTGGCCTCAGCTATTTAAGATGGAGAGACTGATTTGAAATCTACCTCTCAACTGTGTTAATGAATCTCCACTGGAACTGTCTCCCCCTACAGCTGCGAACAAGCCACACACCAGCACAGCATCACTCTCGAACACGTCGCTCCCACCCAGAGGACGGAGGTCAAGTGGTGACTAAAGGAAGTGTGGAACGAACCACGCCAGCTGTAGCAGCTTCAGAGAGACGCAAGTCACTCAAACTGGTGAGAGAGACAACAAAAATAGTTTTAAAAAATTAAAAGCACTCAGGCAATGTTAAAGTCCTAACATGTAAATGCACAATCAAAGAGATATAAGTAAGTTCCAACTGTAGCTGTTTAATGAATATTGTACTTTAGAGTTTTCAGATGCCATTTTGTTCTTCAGGATTGCCTCCTGGGGTCGGCACGCTGTGTGCTGTTCCAGTGTCCTCTGCACAGCTTCTCTGGCCAGGGTGTCCTTAAGATCCATGCCAGGCTGTGGAACAGCAGTTTCATAGAGGTAAGAAGGCAACATCAGTGCCAGACTGCTGGAATGACAATAGAAGCGTGCCTTAAAGATCTTCACCGTCAGTAATTGATAAATATGAAGCTTCAATGTTTTTTTTTTTGTTTTTTTTTATTGCTCTTTCTGTTGCCCAGGAGTTCAAAGCAGTTAGTGCTCTGGAGCTGCTGGTCAGAGCCAATATAACTGTGAAATCAAGCATCAAACATCTTGTCCTCGGGGATGCTGCTGCACAGGTACGATACACCTCTTTCATGCAAATGTCCCTTTTCTTAAAAAAAAAAGAAGAGAAAATTTTAAATGGGTAACAATTAGGCAGATGTTTGTATTTAGGATCATTGCTAAAATTCTTTCCTGTTCATCACCAGATACCAGTCATGATCTATCCTGAGCCTGGTCTTGCTGACCAGTACTGGATCCCCTGGTGGATCATCCTCATAGCCATCCTGGCAGGCATACTTCTGCTGACTCTCCTCGTCTGCATTCTGTGGAAGGTAAGGCACAGAATACCTGTTATTCATGCATTTTTAAAAACATCTGAGCTCCACACACACATTTAACTTTGCGTATTCTCTTGTGCTTAATTGTCTCAGGTTTTTAGAATTCACTTCGTGCTCAGAGTAGTGGATTAGGATTGGGATTATTAGTTATGGAAAACACATTGCAGCACATGAGTGAAGAGCAATAAAAGATAAAATATAAAAAACATAAAGCAGATTTAGCAGTTGTTTTATACATTGAAATTGCTGGATTTTAGACACGGTGGTAAAATAGTAATAGATCTATTTTATAGTCTTATATAGAAATAAAATCGTTAAGTGGTTTTTTGGAATTTTAAAGGGGAAGAAATATGAAATCGCAAATACTTTGAACAGCACCAGTAAAGGTATATTATTACTTTACACGACAATTTATTTAATTTTTTTCTGAGGGATCACTGATATTGTTGCTGTCACTTCCCCTGCCATTGCTCTAGCACTGTATCTTCACTCTCCACAACAGTCCAGTTGTTTCTCTACTTTGCTCTTATCTGTCCTGTAATTACAATATTTCCCTCCAGCTCACTCTCATGTGTTCCTTCCTCTTTTGTACACGTGTTTGTCTGCTGTCTCTGCCATCTTTTTACACCCCACCCTCTCCTCACCCTTCTCTCAATTCCATCCCGGGACTGTCTGTCCCTAAATCCCTTTTGTGTTGCATCTCTCCTTCTTTCCCCACTTCCCTGTGGTGATCTGATGCCCCAGTGTGGGTTCTTCAAGCGCAGTGAGCCGCGCCGACACTATGAGACGGAGTACTATCGTGCCCATTTGGGGGTCCAACCCTCGGAGGTGGAGAAGCAGGCATCAGAACTATAATAATCAAAACTATTTCCATCTGGCCTGCTCTCCCCTCCTCCTCTCCCTCCAAGCGGTAAAAATTCTCATGCACAGTTGCTTTGCTCCTCGACCCACTCTGAGGCCGGTGGTGTTCACTGCTGCATTTAAACATGAGTACAGTTTTGGCACAATTGACATTGCATGTGATAGATGATAACTGATGTTTTTTTTCTAGGCCCTGCACTTTTTTCCATTAATTAACAGCTCGTAGCATTGCAGTTGCATAAAAAGATGACTTTTTAAAAATGCATTTATTTATTAATTTTACCAGTCATCAATGTCATGGTAACACTCAAAGGTCTGAATCATGGGAAATGGGCTTCTTTTTCAGTCCAGTAACCTTTATTCAAATCTTTGAGAGTTACATTACAAAAGACATCCTTTATATTAAGTATAGGCAGAAGCTTGTTGCTAAGTCAGAAAATAAAATAAACAACAACTGTAAAATGTTGGAAGAAAAGATTTTATTTACATTCAATTAAGGCTTAAACTGGAATGGATAAAGGGGGAGTTAGATGGATGGATATGTATTTTGAGTTTAAATAGTATATCACAGTATATCAGTGTACAGTATTAGAATTTATTATATAATATTAGAGCATATACCTACCCAGATCACAAAATTAAACTTGAGGAGCACTGTGAAAACAGAAATTCTCACCAATTTGATATCCTACTAGATGTATGATCTTTCAGTAATCTGTATTTATGAAAATCTTGCCTTATGCTAATAAATTACAGCTGACTACTGTTATTTCTTAACTGATGACATTCGTTGCAAATGTAACTATACAGTCACTTACAGTTCTTACCATATGGAGTATAGTAATTCAATTTCAAAAATCAGCATCAAATTTAAAGCTAATCTTTATGGTTTATCAAGCTTGTTTTAATAAACTGGTAATTTTTCTGTTTCCCAAGTATGTTCATCGTCCATATACATGTGAACATCAACTGGAAACTTGAGGACCAGTTGGCCAGTCTTTCATTTGCCCAACATAAGACCATTATTGGAACCAATCAAATATGTTAATACTTTTCACGCTGCCCGTTAGACGTCACTGTTCTGTTTGCTAGGTGTGAAATGGAATAGGTGGTAAAACTTGATCCACTTTGGAGGCAGCAGTGTAGATAGTCACAGAGCTGAACTGGCATGTGCGCGTGCAGTTAAAAGACAGCACCATGCTATCCATCCAGTGCCTGTTGAACACCATCGAGCCGTCTCCCCTTCGGGGCTTTAACACGCCTGCTGTGTGTGGTGCCTCCTACTGTTTAATTACCAGCACTTCTTCATTCTGGCATCTGTCTATTAAGATAAATATTCTTTATGTAGTACATGTCATAACTTTTTAATTATGTCTGTCTTGTATGACATGACCTGAGGCAGGTGCCAGAATGAACTCATGATGAGGATCAGAGGGTGTTTTTTATTCATTATAATGGTTTAATTGTTTAACAACATTCAAATGTGTTAATATGTTAATTTTAGACACTTAATGCTGGCTTAGAAACACAGTGCATGTGGATGGGCATCTTTGGTTGATTTTTTTTTTCTTTTTAACCAAAATAAAGCAATATCGGCTGCAGAAGGTCATCAGAGTATTACTTTGTATCTGAATTACCAAAAGACATTATCTTAAATGAACAGATGAGATGGTGTGCTTCTTTTTCAAGGCATGAAACTGAAAATTAGATCTCAGATATGAGAGAAAACAAATGCCGTCACCTTCATGTATGTTGTATATAACATCACTCTCTCTCTCTCTGGCCCCTCCACCCCACTCTCCTTTTCCTCTTCTGCCTATATCACTACTTCCTTTACATCGTCTGCTGACAGTGTGGCTTCTTCCGACGTGCTCCCTACAAAGACAAACTGCCACAGCACCATGCAGTGAAGATTCCTCGTGAGGACCGGCCACAATTCCAGACTGAGAAGTCTGGAGGTGTCCACAAAAAGGATTGGGCCACGCACTGGAGTGACGGGACCTTGTAAATCACTTCGAAGCACTGTCTGACTGAAACGATTCAAATCACTACCTGTGGCACTGATTCTGTTTTTGCATTGGAACCAGTTGAGTAAAGAAGTGCATGAAGACTGAGATCATGAAATCTTGTGCACACTTTTCTATATCAATACATGCATATTGGTGGTCTGAGACTGGGTCTGTATTCTTTATACTGTTAGCCCGCTGACAGCTGGCCTTTGAGAATCTATTTATACTGTGCCTCTAATGTGCTTCATAGTTTTGCATTAAATACTGCACTGGAAGCCAACAATGATATTAAAACAAGTCTAGCTGCTCAGTATGGTTTACAGCTTACACAAGGAGGACGCTTCACTGTCATTACTTTTGACTGACAGGACAAATGGGGACTGAAAATCAACGACATGCATGAATTCTCAAAGATTCACAACTTTAGATGCATACAGATGTACTTCTGGATTGGATACCAAGTCACAAAGACTACTTTTTGCCTTAAATTTAGATGATGATGACCTGTAAAGGCAATGGGAGTGCTGTTTTGTTGTTTTTTTTTTTTTTTTTTTTATTTAAATGATTTTTGAAAGTTTTTCTGTAGTTAGCACTGGTAAAGATCTGTCAGTACATAAAACTGAACGTATCGTTTCCCGGGCAGCTTCAAACATTTAAACACATTTACTTGTTTTCTATCACATTATTTAAAAAAAAAAAAAAAAGAAAAGAAAGAGGATGAAAACTGATATGTGGTCAAAGAACAAGTAACCACAATACCGGCTGTTATATGCCTTGGCCATAGCATTGCTGTTGCATGAAAACCAAATGTGAAAACAAAAGCAATATTTAGAAATAAGTTAGGAGTTTAAAGTTATGAATCAAATACTGATTTCTGAATGGATGTGCTGCCTTGTGATAGAATAATACACGCTCATGATGAAAAAGTGAAATGACACTGAATGACAATTTTAAGAAACATTGGGTTTTTGACTGTATTGTATTAATATTGTGTCAAACTGTCTTGTTGTAACCTACTTGTCAACATGTTCATGCTAATGTGCTTATCTCATACCAGTGAGGGTGAGACAGTACATTAACGACAATACTAACATTTCTACTTTTGCAAATGTGCCTTAAAGTAAAAGTGGCAGATGATGAGCTACTCATTACAATGCAAGGCGACTGATAATTTGATGATGCTGCCCTGAGACATCTGTTGGACACAGGTGGATGTGTGAAGCCTCACTCCTATAGACAACTTGAAGAAAAGTGGCAAAGATTTCTATAAGAGCAGAAAAACCTCAGAACCAGACAAAATAATTTGGGATTTCATTTGGGTCAATAATGTGGCTGTAGAGCATGACAAGTAAGCTTGATTTTTAAAGGTATTGCTGGACAATCATATTTGTTAGCCACATGAAGGTCCATTTATTGTTCTGATGTCCCTGGATTTTCTTTTCTTTCCTTTTTTTGTTTTTTTTCTGGTTATATGTTTAATTTATTTATTTCATTTTTTTCCTTCTTTTTCTGGCTGTACTGTTTTAGCATTGTAAATAAAAGTAAAAGAGTCAGATAATGCTGACTGGGTCATTTGTAGACTTTTGCACATTACAAGCCAGCGCCTAGTCCACAACACTCGATTTCTGAGAACTGCAGTTCACTATTAGACCATTCAGTGGTGCAAAAATGCAGGACGCTGAGACATTATTGCCCTTATGCACACTATTAGGAAGATTTGCATCCCAAATTAGCACATTGAAAAAGAAAGGGAACAGATGTTTTTAAGATTTGCATATAAAAATAAATAAAATCTATACTGTGTGTGAATGTTCAAATTATAGAGTCAGATTTATTAACCATTATGAAAAGGGGGAAAATGGCAAAGAAAATAACATATAGACAGCAAATTGATATTATTACCACTTGTCTTATAGATACTGCCCATGACATTAAAGTGTGACTTTAATGTCATGAGAAACATAAAATTATGGGCTTGTCTTGGATGTATAAGTTTCCTTGAGGAAGATGATGATGATTTCAGTGATTTAAGTATCAGAGAATCAGTGCTTACACACTCTGGGTCACAAAAACATAAATCAGGTCAGTAAAGCTCAGGGTCAAACTGCCCTGAATATTAAATTTTTAGCTCATTTCCTCTCCTGTCTACCTGTTTACCTACCAGGACACAATTGAACAGATCCTGAATGCTTTTTTCTTCTCTTTTCTTTTTTTTTTCTTTGACTGAGGCAATGTAAAAAGAAAAATGGAGATACATTGAATTGGGTACAGTAGAAGACTCCCTCCCAGTCTTTCTTTAAGGAACCATTTTGTCTAAAATCTTACTTTTGTTGCATATTTGTTGACAAAGTATTAATCCACTGTCTACTTTTTCTCCTCATTTAAGTTTTTGCCAGATTTTTGCCAGAATCAACTACACTGTGTACTGGATACATATAATTTGACAGTCTCAAGTATATGAGACTCTGCTGCCTCTTTAAAAAGACTTTAACATAATCAATTTTTCATGTGGGATTCAGTGTATTCGCAAAGCTGACCCAGTATGCCCAGTATACAGTGATCATTGTATTGTATCTATCTATCTATCCATCTATCTACACACACACACACACATATATATATACATATATGTATATGATCAAATTAGCTTTCTGTTGTTGCAGCAGTCATGAAAGCTCTGTGCCTCAGATCTAAAAATAGCTACCATCACTGTGGAGACTGAATGATGCAGTGGAAGAAGACTTAACTGACATTCCCTGTAAGATGATTTAATCACTTAACAAAATGTAGATTTAACTTTTCCTTTAATTCAATAAAATTCCCAACTTTTATACAGATTTCTGCATATCTAAAAATCTGCAAATCTCTTCAGATCTAAAAATAGCTACCATCACTGTGGAGACTGATTGATGCAGTGGAAGAAGACTTAACTGACATTCCCCATAAGATGATTTAATGAGTTAACAAAATATAGATTTAAATTTTCCTTTAATTCAATAAAATTACAAACTTTTATAGATATGCCAATGAGCATGGCCACCATTGTGGCTTGTGGTTGGTACTATTGCCTTGAAATGACATCAGTCAGGGGCATGTGTGTGTTTTCTCATTTACCACTGTTTCCTTCTACAGTCCAAAAACATGCATTTAAGGTTAAGTGTCCATAGTGTCCATTTGGTTGGATGCCAATATGGCAACATGTCCAGGGTATACCCCCTGCCTTTCCCCTGAAGAGCGCTGACATAGTCTCCAACAGACCACTGTGAAAATGAATAAGAATTAGTGGGTATATGAATAGACAGACTAAGACCAACATAAAAGTAGTGCAGAAAATAAATGCATGCATAAGCAGTTTTAATCATTAATGTTTTTAATATGAATCATGCTATTATCATTATTATAATAATAATTCCATTTCCTTACTACAGGCCAGACTTCCTAAAGGTTTGTGTACAATATCATTATTATTATTATTATTAGGTTTGCGTGAAAATTCACAGCACATGCAAAAAAAAAATACTGATTTACTAACAGTGGGCGCTACGGTTTGCGTCTTTCAAAGGTGCAAAATAGTGTGTCTAGTTCAGCTAGTAGTCTGCCGCAATGAATATGCAATTTGGGGCATTCCTGCGCAATTCTACATGTGTTGGGAGGAGAATATGTAAATGTATGAACTGAGCACCCGCAAAGGGATTTATCAATTCTAAATGCAATTTTGCTGATAGAAATTGCATCTAAATTTGATACTTTTTAAAAGGAGGTGCAAACAGTCTGCATGTGTATTTGCACATACATGGCTGTTGTCACAAGAAGGAGACATGGAAACAAAGCAAAGAGATGCAGAGAATGCATTATTCACCCTTGTGTGAACATTTTTGGGATGAACAAGGAAACAATTATTAAAACATATTGCTGATCCAGTATTGCCATTTTGAAGCTGCAGGAGGAACTCTGAAGGGATTTGGAGTCACAATCACGAAACTCCTTTCTAGTTTACACTTTTTTACATCTGGGTCATTCCAGCGTATGGTAGCTGTTACAGATGGGAGCTCCCAAACCTGTTTTTAATATGTGGTGTCCCTGGTGATTAGAAGATGATTAGATTTCCACGCACTTGACAGTTGTTGAAGCCAAACAAGGCTTCTTCTTTTTTCTTTTCTTTTTTTTTTTTTTTACAGTCACTGCATTTCTCAGAGTGATAGGAGCTTGAATGTTTAGTACATTTGTGATGGCAAAGGCATCATTACCAACGTTGTGGCAAAATATCCCGGGTTTTCCACATTGCAAAATTGGAGATGGCTGCTTGTAGGTGGGTCAATTTGTGAAATCCTTTGTGAAATAATCTATTACATTAGAAACTAGAGGATGTGTCACATTCATTCATGATTTTTGAGAAAAATAAAAACATACGAGAACCACACATGCCAGAGAAATAAGATACAACACACAAAGAATATTGAGGAATGGTCGTTGGAATCCTGAAAAGGAGGTTTGATTATTTGTCTCGTACTGGTGGAGCACTGCTGTACAGAGCTAATTTAAACAGGGCATCTCCAGCACATTTGCACCTGCCACCATTTGCGTAATCGCACAAACTGTGGTTCCACCTCTCGTTCAAAATTCTGGATTGCATGTGTAAATTACTCCATGCAAACTAGGATGTTGATAACTCTGGCCCTATATTTTTTTATTGTTGCAAAGAGCATATAATTCAGAGATGGCTGTGATACTGGCTATTGCTGTGACATTTGGTTTTCACAACTGGCAGATATTTGTAAATCAAACTACATTTTCCTTTAAGATTTTGTAGCTCTAGAGGCCTTCATTATTGATGATGAGAGACAGGAAAGTGGGACAGAGACAGAAAGCAAGGGCACACAACAAAGGGTCACAGGCCAGGAGTCAAACAACTGCTGCAGGAGGGCAATAGCCTCTGTAGGTGGGCTGCCACTCTGGCAGCTCTAAATAAAACTAAATCAGCTGCTACCTTACATGTTAGTTTTTATTTAACCTCCTTTTCTATCTGCATGCAAAACTAATACAGGAAAGCTGTCTTTAACTTTGTTCTGAAACTAAAGTCAATAGCTCCATTCGTAAGGGGTGTCTCCAAATAATGTTGGTGGTTAACTTTAAATGTATGAAACAGCATTGGGCTTTCACACGAGTGTGATGAAAATAAGATTTTTCCAGAATCCAAAAGCTTCAGCTTTTATTCTTGTAATGACAACTAATTCCCTTCTGAATCCTTCACGTCATGTTGGTTGCCATGGAAATTAAACAGGGATAGTGAGACTGCGTATGCATTTAAGCCGATTGTCACTCTTTAGGGACTTTGATGAGCCAAATCTGTTGATGTCTCATGCCGTGTTGGGGAATATTAGGGAAATTACTTATTATTACACATAGACATGCTCTGTCTCTGGCTAATACACGCAAACACATAGAAGGAGAAGAAATAGATCAACCACACACATGTGGCTCTTCAGAAAAGCAAAAGTCACTCTCACTAATCAAGACGATGATGTCTTTATTTCAAAGAAGCAAACTGAATGAAGCTGATATTTAAAATATAGTGTTAAATCATTAATTAATTTTGGAGAAACTAATGTATTTTGAACTTTTATGGTCATTTTAATAATAATCAATAATAATACTTAATATTGAGTTGAAGCTAAATTTATATTGGTGTCAGTCATCATTTACAGAGTATGAGGTGTAAACCAACCTAATAAATATTATTTGATTTGCTGAAATAAGAGGAAAAATTAATCAAGTGCTCTTTAATATTAAGTACAAATCACATTGTGTTTAACATGAGTTTCAACAATTCTGTTGTATGCTTCCAAAAAAAGAGAATTTAAATGAAAAGAACATTAATTCATCTCTCAGTGAGGGTCGTATCTATAACTTTCTTACAAGTTTGAGATATCAGATTAAATGTACTGTGTAATTCTTTAAACAGCTGCAGTTTAAAGAGTGTTTCTCTCATTTGGCATTTCCTTTAACTGCTGTTCATTTGCACAACGTTTGAGATACTTTGCGTTAATGGTGTTTATCTTGATACTTTGCTGCTTAGAATCATTAAAGTTGTTCTGACTAATCTCTCTCAGGTTGATTACTTGGTTCACAAATGATTGTTCACGCAGTGGACTAGACAACAGGGACTTCTCTGTCAGGGTCCATTTGCAGGGATTTATCTGTTTAATAACTGGATCACTTGTGTTGCACAACCTTAAGAGCCACATAATAATGCACTTTGGCTTTCAGTCATCACTAATGCTCTCATCCTACTAAATGGAACTGATTAAGTCTCCTATTAGGAGCTTCTTCTTCCAACACGTCCCCTGTTCCCCTTTGCACAATAACATATTTCTGCCGCTCTCCTGGGATTTTCAGCCAGGGACTTCAAGGTGTATATAAGACACACTAAGCATGTTGTCTCCAGTGAAATAAGCCAACACACCATATAAAGAGGAAACCTAACACCGATAAGGATAAATCCCCCTGCTGTTTTCCAGAAGCCAAACCTGTGAAGCTTGGAAGTTTACTTAGAAAGCCAACGTTTTCTTCTCTTTCTTCTTCACTTGTCATCCCCATTAATCAGACCTTCTCTCTAGATAAAGACCATGAACACAGCTGCAGTGGGGACTCTTCTGGCTCTGATTGTGGCATTGGCCGGTGTTGGTCAGGCTCTTCATGCCCAAGGTGGTCTGGACAAGAATGACATCCTGCCCGGCAGCTCAACGGAGAACATGGTTGACCGCCTGATGGTGAGACACACGTGAATTGCAATTTTTCTTTTTCCAATTCCTGAACATTAATGCTTTGACTCATCCATTCTCCTTCACTGAGAAAATATTTATAATGAGAAAGTAATATTTGTATGCATTTTCTACAACATAATCTATCAATTCCAAAATGGTTTTGCCATCTCCACATAAGTTTGGAACATGGTTCTGTCAGACATTGATATTTATTAAAATATTTGGTCTGTCTTATTTAAATTTGGGCTGTCTGCTCCATTACATTAGAAGATTCTGTGCACAAATAGAAGCCTTGTCAACATTTTGATTCAGTCCATTTGATGCAGCATGTAAATGGGATTTGACCAAGAGGATGGGGTAATCACATGGCCCGTTTACAATTTAGAGAGCACCCCTTTCATGCAGCGTAAAGTAAACTGCAATATTTTCTTACATCAACAGACGCTGATCTAAGAAAATGTGTTGAGCAGGTTAGAGATTGTCATAAAGAACAGGGATCCAGATCATGGCCACAGAAAAGATTTTCTCTTTCTGGTATGTAGGAACAGACAAATGTGGTCAGTGTTCCATAAAAATAACAACGGCTTTTGGGAAAGCAGAGAATACTATTATCTGCTTTTGTAAGCTGATATCTCTGCATCACTTGCTACAACAAAAGAGACTGGGTGGAGTTTTCACTGGCAAGAGATTGTGCTGCAATCTGAAACAGATTGGTTTGTGGGATTTTAAGTGAAATGCAGAAGACAAGCTTTCTGATACTGTACACTGGAACTTTGGGGATGTCTGTTTGTGCAGATATAAATGTGTGTGTGTATGTGTGTGTATATTCAGGAGGGGGAAGACGACAACAAGGACATTGATAATCGTCTGCTGCCTTCAGTGTTGAGAGCCATGCTGCTGGGATTCCAGAGAGAAACCAGGGAATCTGTCCTCCATCAGCCACAGAGGTCAGATCATTTATCATATAAACACAGACACACAAACAGGAAATCAGTAATCAATAGCTCTGTGTTTCTTCAGCATTGTGCACGGCAGTTTTCTGTCAGCACAGAATAAAACTAAATATTTGATTGTTCTTCAGTGATAAAATGTCACATAGTTTCATTTATACTTTGGTAGAAGTATCTTACTGAAATTTTGCGCTTCTTATACAGTTAAAAGACCAGTTTAATTCAGCTTTTATACAACATATGTATTCCTTCAAAGAATCCTGCAGTCACGAGTTTGGCATAAAAAGAACACTCATAAAACTTCTATTCTTTACATCTGAATCTTAAAATCTTAGAATGCAGCAAAGGCCATTATAGAACGTATGATGGATTACTCTATTTGGAAAAATTGTATAGTAAAATATAATATAGGAACATGTTTTTCATCTGTAACACACAAGGTTTCATAATACTGAAATCACTGGATGCAGCACAATTTTCCTCCTATCAAACCATTATTTCATCTTTGGCCAATCAAATAAGGTGCCAAAATAACAAATAAACATGACTTTTTCATAATAATTCAGGTTTGTTTGTTTATTGATCATTAAAAGTCTCTCTGACCTAAAACATACAGAATGACATTACTCTTTTTACTTGCCCCTCGCAGGTTTGGCCGCAGCTCCAGAGGGCAGGTAGTGGCAGACGATCAGATTCACTCCCGTGACTGGGAGGCAGCGCCTGGTCAGATCTGGAGCATGGCCGTGCCCCAGAGATTTGGCAAGAAATAAACTGGCAGGCAGAACTTTCACTGTCCTGGTACAAGGCCAAGCAGTGGACAGATGTGGAAAGAGTAAAATGTAAATGAATGAATCTGAAATTTGCTGGCATTTCCCCACTCTGCCCAGTACTGCTCCAGAGCATTAGGCCTCTCTTAACATTTGGCTTTCAGTCAATTCATTTTTCTTCTTTTTGATTCCTAACACTGCCATATAAAAGCACTTCAAACTTGGAAAGGCTGTGTGTTTGTGTTCAATATGATTGATATACAGGTGAGAATTAAAGTTACCGATTTAAAAACTTTTTTTTATATTTAATATTATATGTGAGAAATACAGATGTTCAAGTCTTAGAAATCATGTCAATAAAAGCTTTAAAATGGTACATTTTGGTATCACTACATTTTATTTACTGATTTTCCAGCACAGACACATCTTAAATATTCTAAATTATGATTTTCACTTTATGCCACTACTCTTATTCGTCATCCAGCTACAAGACAATGTGAACATTTGATACCGTTAATGTGTCAATAAATATCTGCAACAGAAGGAGACTGTGCGAGGTGTTCGTTTTTCAGTCTTCCATGCAACAGGCCAAGACTTTGACACCCATCCCACACATGGTCTGCGTCTTTTTTTTAACTTTTCTAACATATAATAACCTTTATCTAATCAGATTTTAAAAAAACTCGCTGAGATACAATCTCTTTTTCAAGAGGGACCTGGCAAGATAGAAGCACAGTTTAGAAAGATCAACATTTACATTCAATCAGAGGATCCATCCATTCATTTACTTTTAAAAACATCAAAGCATAAAATCGTTAAAACGGCTGATAAAAACGTAACTATCGAAAGCAGTGGCAGTTAAAACTTCACTGTCTTTTAGCAATGCTTTTAGTTCACTGAGAGTCACTTTCTCTGTCAGTTTATGAAGAGGACAGATGGATGCATTTTTAGCGTATGCATCTGTTTAGATTATGGGCTACGATGGTTTGGATCAGAAAAAATTATATTATGTCGTGTATTACACATTTTACAGTTTATGGGCCAATGTGTGCCCTGTGCCATGTGGGTGCTCTCCTACACACAACATCAGCTACACAGTTATGCCTCTAAACATGGACCACATTTTGAAGATTGCAGTGAACATCTTTTTCTGTATTATTATTTGCATTTCTCATGAGACTGGGATGTAATAATTTAAATCAAGTTAAAATAAATGTCCCCATGATGGAGTAGAGACTTACCTAATGGTGCAAACTCGCCTACTTGTCTTTCGCAGAGAGACATATAGGATGGACTCCAGCAGATCCCTGTGACCCGAACACGGGAATAAGCAGGTATAGATAAGCAATGGATACAAATATGTGTTTCATATGATTTGATTAGATTGATAAGACCGTAAAATGTCTCTTAAATTGTTTAAAGTTATTCTTTTCCACAGCCTTCCAGTGGCTCATGTCTGTGGTGGATTTACATGCCACCTGAGGAAGCAGATTGCAATAAGATGCACTAATTAAGATCACAGCAACAAGCAATTACTCTATGGGTTAACAGTTTTTACAGCCAATTACTGGGAAGGAAAACATGTCAATCTTTCTCAGGGAGAATATTTTATTAATGGGCCCTCCTGCTAATAAGATTGATTTTTCTTTTCATGACAAACACTTCTGGTTTAATTTAGCTGCACTGCATCAACATGGGTGTGGGTTGTATGTAATGAGCCCGTCATAATATGATGATTCACATAACTGTGCAAGACATTTTTCTTATCTTTGTAAAACATAGAAGTCTAAAGACCTTTGCCCTCATGAAAGAAAACAAGAAAACTGAACAGTGAACATAGTGCACCAGGTAGTTCAACTGGACAAAATGGGTTCACCATGTACGGACGCTATTTGTCCTCTTCACAACCAGTCGAGGATTGAGTCCTGGCTGATGACCCCTTTCTGCTGGTCAACTACCTCGTGGTGACAACTTGTTTGTTTGTTTTTTCAGTTGTATTTTTACAGCTGTTTTCAGTTGTATTTCAATGATCCAGTTTGATTCCCTGCTAGCGATACTGGCGATAAATTGAGAATAAGACCAACACTATCTGCATGTAATTAACCCAGTATTGTTCTTAAATTTATTAATTGTGTTTCACCAAGAGCTCGATAATGAAGAAAAAAAGAAAAAGAAAAGAAAACTCTAACTGCATTTGTACAATAACTCTGAGTACTAAATCAACCAAACAGAGAAAGCAAAAAGCATATGACTGATGCAAAATAACACATGAAATACAAGAAACTTTATTTAAAGATGTGCCTGATATGCAAACGTTCTGAGACTGTTTTATTCTTTACTGGGATACTAAATGGTCACTGCTACTAAACACTCTTCTCCGCTAGTGCAAGTGAGAGTAGCAGCAACGTTCAGAAAAGAATAGGAGGGGCAGTTAATCTCAGAGCAAAGCAGTGATTAATGCCTTGTAAAGCGTAAATAAAGACTCCTACACCTCCACATGTGGGAAAGTACCAGATGGTCAGACTTTAGGCTATATTTCCTTTATTACATTCTGAGCCTATATGTAGCAGATACACAGTAAAAAACAAACAAAAAAAAAAACAAAACAGAAAACTAAAAATGTTCAAGGATCTGTGTGACAGCAGAGAAATGTACCATCAAGTACCTGTAGTGAGTGATAAATTGGGATAACATTATACATATCTATTTTAAAGCACCAAAACATCCATCCATCTTCCGCTTACAGCACCAAGACAGTTCAAATATTTTTCTTTTTAATTGCATTTTGCTTCATCCCCACTCAAGATTGTTTGGAACGTGTTTGACTTCCATTTCACTGATATTGTCTTACATACTAATATGAGTGACAATGAGGCAAGAGGAGTAAATATGAGGCCACACGAACTGTTTGCTGCCGTCTACACCGCTGCAGCCTTTGATCAGCATCGAAGCTAAAGAAAGACTCAATTCATCTGAATTTCATGAGTCTGCGGGGGGGTGGGACTCCAGAGGAAAAATGTGCTGTTTATAATAAAAGGATAGACCAACTCAGAAAAAAACAAAAAACAAAAGACACAGACACACACACACAAATAAAAAAAATAAATAAATAAATAAGGCACCTAGTGAGCAGTTTTGAAACAAATCAGCCTATCTGCTCATATCCATTTAGGACCTTACTGACCTGTCCTCGGTCCTCCTTGCACCCACTCTCAATAATGATCATGGTCTTGGGGGGCAGCCATGTTGAACGGTAAAGACAGACATCCCCGTTGGTAATGGCTACAGTCATGACACAGCACAATATGTCACGCCCAGCAAGCTTTGATCGCAAGAGAGTGAATGAAGAATGAAGGGTAATGGCAAGGGCAGACCTAATGTGGCCTCAGGATTTTACTTAACAAACTTAATGTAACTTACATGAAGATTTAAAATATTCAGTAAAACATTCAGTACTTGAGGAGTTTTGGTGCATTATTTAGCAGCAGGGTTTTAGCACAGAGGAGAAGCTTTATCCGTTCAAAAGGGACTTCAAGGATAACTCTAGTCTGGTCACACCACATTATTGTAACAGAGAATGTAAAATTTAATTGCCGTTGCTTCAATCAGTGTTGTTTCAGAAACTGTGTGGTCAGCTGTGGTCAGCTCTCTAACACACAGACCATGTGGCCTCAAACTCAGTTTTCTACTGATCAAAAACTCTGATTATTTTATCCAGCTGTGCTTTTTTGTCCTTCACTCCTTTTCACGCAGAGCCACAATACAAGGAAAGTAAAAATGTTTTTCTTGTTAGCTCACAGCTTATATGTGGTTCTAGCACAGTAACACAATTAATGAGATAGAAAAATTGGAGAATAAAGGATTCTAGTGTTGTTTTTATTTATCACACAACTAGAGGTTTGGACCACTGATGATTTTAGACCCTTTTTATATCCTTGTATTTTATCTCAGTAACCCAACACAAGTGTAGGGCTTGGTTTTTCTGTAAGATGGGAACATTTTGCAGATGAAGAAGAAGGTTTTGTTTAATGAGAGCCAGTATTTGTGATGCTACATTAAACTCATTTTAGCAGACACTTTTATTCTTGAAATACACAAATAACACTTTGGGTGGAAGTATGGGTTTCAGTAGTTTGTCTAAGGATTCTTCAGCATGTGAACCGTGGTAGTGAGGGACTATTATAGAATTTCTTTTTTTGATTGAGAATGGACCCTTCTAAGGCGGCACAGCACACTAGGTGGCAGCGTGATACACCAGCACTGGAACTGATATGCCATCCCAATCAAATAAAATTCTATGATGTAGTGTATAATGAAATAAGGTAGGAGTAAGAGTAAGTGTTATCCAATAAAACAACTAAATGACAGAGAACATATTGTTAATTTGAAGCATGCAAGTCTCAGACCGAACTGTTGCCAGATGTCCATTACATCAATCATTTGTCTGATGACGATTTACACAGAAAAGATTTTACCTACCAAATGACATTTCTAAGACTGTTTCTAGGGAGATGAAAACTAATCATGCTTAATATTTAAAAAAAAAAAAAAAATGTCCTGCAGAATTGTCACACCATATGCTTCTTGGCTGGTGTCAGGTATCAGGGTACCAGCAGATGTGTGATATAGGAACACTTAGGCTATGAGGCGATCAATAAAGACTATGCTGGCCAGGCTACAGCGAGGACCAGCTTAGTCAGATTTGAACATGGCTCAGATAATCACTTCGCAGCTTTATTCTCAGTCTTGGCTCAAACTTGCCCATCTGCAGCTAAATTAATCAAACAGAAACAAGAAATCATCACATGTGTATTTGAGGTAAGTTCTTACATCAGTTTTTATCAGTAGTGTGATAAATACACCAGCAGAGCCACAGTGTCACAGACAAAGTGAATACTGAGTGATATGAGAATGAGACTAAAAGTATATATAACAGGCTACAGTTGTTATTTTTAAGCGTGTGTATACTGGTGATTTTAAAAATACTCCAAAAGCAGAGGCTGAATCATGTATTGTATCTCTTCCAGTCTTTCTTCAGAGATGGAGAGAGTACATCTGTGTCATCCTCACTCTGCCATCTGTGCAGCGGCTGGTGCAGAACAGCCCCTGAGCTCAGATAGCCAATAAAGACAGACAGAAATGTGCAAAGAGGGTGGGACTTTGTATGAAAGCGAGTCTGGCACAGCGAATGAGAGCAAAGGAGAGTTGTCCCTGGCTCAGAATGCCCTTGCCTCAGCTCTGTGAGCTTGGGGAGGCAGAAAGGAAGGAGAGGGAAGCTGGAAAAGAGACCCCGGCAGGTGCTGAGGATAGAAAGAATCGAAATAGGGTGCAAAAAATCAAGGTGAAAAGTGTGCTAAAAGACAGAAGCAAAGAAGAGGATACAGTAACATAGAGGCTCACAGATTCAGTATTTTTATTTTTTTTGGATGTAGTTGGAACCCGCTATATTTAATTTTTCAACCACCTCCTGTCTCTTGTACGGATTCTCCTTTCTTGTTCATTCCCTTCTGCTGCTCTTCTTTCTTTCCACGTCTCCAATTGATACTGCCACCATGGAAACTGGGAGCCCTAGGAAAATACAGTTCACCGTTCCTCTACTGGACACCCACCTGGACCCAGAGGCAGCTGAGCAAGTAAGAAAGAGGGGGAAAAAAGGGAATTAACAAAAAGGGGAAGTGTGGGATTTTAAGACCTTGGAGCTTTTACACGCTTCTTCATGCATCAGTGACAGTGGGACGGTGATAAGTAGTACCTCTATTTAATTAAATATTTTTAGAAGAGATATAAGAAGGACCAAGTTAACACTTGTGACTCCTTGAAAAATGTGACCACTAAAGACTTATCCCACTTAAAGAAAGCAGGTGTAACCATAACTGAGAAAGTCAGTGTGCAATGTTCCTCAGAGTGCTCAGGCTGTTGTTTAATCTTTAATTCCAGTATCGTATTACACACAGAATAAGATTTCTTCTGAATGCAGAACTCCTGTGAGCATAATGAATTTAGATTTTTCAACCTACACTCACAGTTCATGTGGATGACTGGTATTTTTTCTTGTGTTTTTAATCTGCTTTATGCTTTTTGTTTTGTCCTCTACTTTGGAATATCAACCACAATTTCTTGTATCATAAATCATCACAATACATCTCAATAATGGAACCAAAAAGATGGAAACAAATATCTGTCCATGTTTTTGGTTCCGTTATACCACAAATCTGAATGTTCTAAACTCAGCATCACTTCATGACATAAGAGAAAACACCACTTGTATGGACTGAAAAACCCCAGTGCGTGCAACTATACAGTGTGAAGACATGTTCCATTTTCGCATTTTTATGAATATAACATGAACAGGCCAAGTCATTCATTATGAATAAGCCTCCAGTACAAGGATTTAAGAGTCTGCCTACACCCGGTCTGTCTCGTGTTCTCTTCTTTCTCTGCTGTTCACTGTTTTCCCCACTTTGACCAAGAAACTCAGGGGAAAAGTGGATGCTTGGAAACTGCTTGATGTTTGTGTGTGAGTGGGTGTGTGTTCATGAGTTCCTTGTATTTAAAGGTATGGTTAAGTTTGTTGATGGTACTACTGGTGCAGGTTTAAGGATATGATTATCACTCTCAAATGCGTATTTGAGTTGCATGAGTTGATGTGACCATGCATTTCAGAGCGATACGGTTAGTTTGGCCCACATTTGCTTGTTTGAGCATTTTTTAAATGAATGGATATGACTCATAAGAGGCAAATAAGATACACAGTATCTGGAGACATCGCCTGTCTGGACTGCATGTGTTACTCACTGATACTTAACACTGTGTAAAAAAAAAAAAAAAATTGTGTAAAGGTGAACTTTGAACTGCTGCTCAGGAGCATAATTTTTGAAAATATGCATTAAAACAGTTGTTGATTCCTTTCCATCTGGGCTGTCAGAGAGTGATTGTGTGTTAGGAAACTCTCTCACAATTGCTTTGTGCCGCTATATTATAGCAATCAAATGTAAAATGACTTCATTTATTGTTCATCTTCACACAAGTAAGAGGATGCAAGTTTAAAGCAGATACTGCATATTATACAGATTTTTAGATATCAAATTTTAATATCTCATATTTCTACGGTGCCTTTGCACTCAGCATAATATGCAATTGTCTCTGAATGGCAATAGACCACGTTTTACACGGAGAGGCACTTCCTGAAAACAAGCAGATTTTGAATTTGTAGAGGCTTGACAGAGCTAATGTTTCATGTGCACAACTCCTGATGCTGCTCAGACACAAACTTTTTCAATGTATAAAAAGATTTTTAACACCATGTTTTCAAAATCAGGTCAACTATTTGATAAATACTAAGCACATTACTTGTGAATCATCTTTCAATCCCTTTCAATTTTGCACATAGGAATACCACAACAAATGTTTACCTCATTTTTTCGGGTATCCTGTCACATCTGAGATAATTCAACATAACAGTATTTGTGGAATCCATACATGGAAATGCATAAAATGGCATGATACTTTTTTCCCCCTGGATATTATTGTAAAAAGCAAATGAACAAATATACAGTTTTAAAAGTGTATGCTTTTTTTTTATGTTTTCCGTTACAGACCATTATTCACATCAAAATTTAGATTCAAAGTCAACAATGGCATTATCATCAAAATAAATCATCCCACATAAGTATACTTGTTCAGAATCCACTTCTACTGATGGATTATTTTTTAAGCATTAAACTAATCTATGATAATGTGAAGAGTCATTAGCCTCTAAAGATGTCTCATCAGCGTGGTGGTGGAAATGTGCTAGAGTAAGAGTGGAGAAGCATAAAATGGAAATACTGAAGTGCAAATGTGTTGAAAATGAATGTCACGTACAGCACGTCAGCCACTTTTGTTCCATCATTGAATAATCCCTTTCTTTAAGATGATAAACACGTGGCTAAAAGTGAGGCAGTTTTCTGAACAGAGATGGCTTTTGTTTTAGTGCAGCAAAAACACAATTAAACTGTCTGTGACCCAATTCCTCACTGAATGTT
>JBAMYA010000020.1:4990193-5004007 GCA_037176975.1 Arrhamphus sclerolepis
CGGTAACAGCAACAAATACAAATGAAATAGCCTCAGAGAACACCGCAAAAAAACAAAAAAATAGACAAAAAAAACAGAAATAAAGAAAAACAAATAAAGGAAAAACTGACTTGGTGGCCACTGTCCGGTCTTTTCTCAGGCTTTCAGCACCAGGCTTCTCCTTCTGGACCTCTCCTTTTTTTGGCGCTTGCTTCTTTTGCTTTCTGTAGCGCGCGGCACTGATGGTCTCAGCACAGTGCTTAGGGAGCAGCTACAGGATTGTTCAGTTAAAAAAAAAAATGCAAAAAAAGGAAAGAAGATAAAATTGACAAAGACAGACGGAGACAGAATGTAAATTAATTGAACCCAAACATGTAGACTATTACACATCATTCAAAAAACAAAAGCTCTTTTTTTTCACAACTAAATGTAAAAGTTAGCTTTTGCCATCTTGTTATAAAATAAAGCTTATATAACAACTTCACAGTTTCAGGCCTGTCTCAATATTTTATTCAAATTCCCAGTTCACCTCACTCAGACAGATTGATGCCAAACTGCAGCTACTATGATTATATTTAGATAAGTACAATCCCAATAATTTAGTTTTCTGTAATTTGAAATAAATTCAGACTCCACCTGGTCATTTAGATTACGCTGCTCAGCACATATCTCTAACACAACACTGCTGGTTTGCTTGGCTATCTGCTCCAAGAAGGTCACACACAGGCGCAGACTCTTCTTCTCCATGGACTCATTCTGCACAAATTAATACACAGCACACAGGAACAAACAGTTTAACATCTTTTTTAAAGATAGATGGGAAACTGATAATACACCCAAAATGGCTGGCTCAGGGTTCAGGCAAAGTTTTGAGATATATCTCTTTTTCTTTATGAATGCAGTGATAAATGATTGATATAGTTGTCAGTGTCCATCTTGCAATGCAAGGCTTAAGAAGATCAATCAATATGAGCGCAATCTGTGCCCTCACTGCCGTTCTGCTGGCTATTTATAAGCCAGCCAGCAGATGACTGAACACTGACCTCCTCTGGACATAGAGGGTGTCCACAGTGACTGAACTGTTGACACACAGAAGGGAAGGCCATTAGGTAACGCTTCATAGTCATCTCCTCGCTGCTCTGGGTGAACATCTTCTCAAAGACACGGGGGTAGAAACTGTGAAAAAGAGAATACATACTGTACATTCTTGAAGTTAAACTGCAAATGCATTTTAAAATAATCAATTTAATTTAAAAAGAAAATCAGTATTGACCTTTTTCACTTAAACCATCTAAACCTAAATATATTGTCTGGGAAAAGGTAAAAGATTGTCCATGATGCATCAGTGGGTCACAGTCTGGCCCATATAAAATACTCCAAACAGGCTTTGTATCTATTAGCCAGTGCCTTTGGTAGCAGTTTAAAATCTGTGCACAAGAGACCCACTGGTCTCTATTTTTTTTTAATAAGGTCAAGAGAAGAGAAGAGACTGACCAGAAGATGGACAGCTCAGATGTCTCATGGAGCATTTCCTCCAGACTGTCTACCATCCTGGTGTGAAACTGGATCATACTCATCACCTTTGGCAAGTCAGTATAATCCTTCAGTGGAAGAGAGGCCTTATTCACACTTGTATAGGCCTAAAACAAAAGAAGGAGAAGAAACATGTGGTGTTTGCATGCGCTTTACTTAACTGAGCTTGATATGACATTTGAGGCAATACAATAAAACTTCAAACCTGTAATCGTAGCCAGTCCAGTCTAAGTCCTCTGAAATCAAATTCCTCTTTATTGTCCACTGTAGAGAAAAAGACATTCATTTTTATTAGAAACTGCTATTTTCTGCAATCTATAAACCATATGCACCGAGTAAATATAAGGTTATTTCAAACTGTATGTAATTTTATTTAAGTATAAACTGAGCTGTAGCTGAGCATTCTAGAGGTTTACACAGCAGTCTGATTTAAGATAGACTGCGGTGAAGTGAAAAATATTTTAAATGTTTAAGACAGAAGCTACACTACATTTGGAGGATATGTTTGCAGTCTAGACCCGCCACACTTAAAAGCAATGAAAAGACAACATGTCAGCTGATTATCTGACATCTTATACAAAGCATTAATGGGAAAAGGTTTCAAAAATCAGTTTTCTTGAAGGTCCCTGCATTAAAAAAAAAAAAAAAAAGTATATATACACATATATATATATATGTGTTACATTTCATCATGGTCACCTTGTTTAACTGAGAGTGCAGACAGTGTTGAGACAAATGAGCTGAGCAGAACTGACTCCTCCTCTGGACAAACATACATGTTCTGAAGTGGAAGAAGAGATGGTAGGAGAAGAGTGTGCAGCATACATGGATTAATTTTTCTAATTTTGGTTATCTGTCTTTGTCTCAAATTAAACACACATTTCAAAATTAAAACAAATCTTTTACAAGGCATATATTGCATGTTTTCAAGAATTCATATCCCCACACACACACACACACACGCTCGTTATGTTCAGGTCACCTGTATGGTATCATTGAGAACCAGTGCATCAAACTGTGCCAGGTACTGAACATGGTAGCGCTGAACCACACGGTTGTGCTTTCTCATGAGTAGTCTTAGTTTCTCCATATAAAACAGCAATTCTGCCATCTGGCTGAAGTGGAAAACAATAGATAAATAAATAAATTACAGACACCAGAATTACTACACTGATTTTCTGCACCATTTAAAGCTTAGTCTGTGCAGTGGGAATATAATTGCTGGAAGAAATTCCACAGTGACACTCCTGCAGCTTTTACTTTTCGGGGGGTTAGCATTACGGATGAATATCAAGTGAGTTGAGGACGTTTTGTGTTTTAACTGAGAAGAGCGGCTACTGCAGTCCGTGGTTAATCTCTGAAGTACCTCTGACCTACTTGTCATTGTAGTCCTCCGGTGTCTTTATCTTTGGCATATTCTCTGAGTGCCTGATGAGCCACAGGACTTCGTCACGGGAAAATGACAAAGCCATGAAGACAAATAGAGCCTTAAGGATTTGATTGGTTCAAAAAACAAGAAGGAAAGAGGAATGTTAGGAAAGAAAAGCAGCTATAAAATGATAATATTGTCCAGTAATGGTAAAATAAATGTAAGACTCTTAGATATATGTTGGATGGAAGCTGGATAACATTTTTTTGGTGGAAAAATGTTACAAGCTCCTTAAATTTCCTCCTTCACTGTGCTTTTACCTTTGGTCCAAGGAGCCCAGGTTCATCCTCCAGAACTTTAAACAACTCTTTCAGTGCTCCTCTCAGAAATTGCCTCCTTTCTCTGTGCATAGCTCCACTGGTAACACAGAAAAAGACATGAGCTATTGGTACTAAGACCTAATTTCACTTCATATTTAGCTTAATCAGAAGATGTGAGATAATTTTACCAGTTGATCAGCACATGGTCTCTACATTCCTTTATGTCTGCAACACGTTTGCTGTATCTGATAAATAAATAAATAAATAAATAAAAAAGAAATCAGTTTTTAATCTGATATATAGCAGTTCCTTCTAAAGTTCACTGATTGTAAAGCTCATAATTGTAATTAACACTGTCTAACAAGAAGAGTAAGAAAAATTGCAAGAAACATCTTTCAATCAGTTCACCTTTGTTAGCTCTCTGAAATGTGAGGGTGCATTATCTTGAAAAAATTTTCTAATCGATATTTTGCTTCGTGGGATTTTTATGGGATATTACAGTCTACAAGTGGAAACAGTGTAATAGAGCAGTACAGACTGCATACCCCTTGATGTTATCAAAGAGGTCCTCGGACACTTTGTGTATATTGAGCACTTCGTCTCTGGTGAGGGTGATGTAGAGGCCACTCCGAAGTGCCATCTTCCACAGCTCCTGAGAGGCCTGGTTTGAATTCAGACTGCTGTGGCACAACAGGAAGCCAACTACAAAGAAGGCAGTGAGTATTGGTCATGAAACAGTTTAAATTTTTACATCAATCCATCCATTAACTTCCGCTTATGAGTTCAGGTAGTGGGGGCCGCCAGCCACCCAGACCTCCGTGGAGAGGGCTCTCCTGCCACCTTCTCCAGGTCTTCTGGGGGAACACTGAGGTTCTCCCAAGCCAGCCAAGAGGCATAATAATTCCAGCATGTCCCCAATGCTTCCTCCCAGATGGACAAACCCAAAACACCTCTCCATTGAGGCATCCTAACCAGATGCCTGAACAGACTCAACTGGCTCTTCTCGTGGAAGAGCAGTGACTCTAACCTGAGTCTCTGGGTTTTCCTCAGGTACTCTGGCTAATTAGTAGAACATAATTCTACCTGTGTGTCATTTACAGTAATGATAATGTAATTTTATTAATGGGAATAATGATATGAATCATAATAGGAATAACTTTTTACAATAACATAATTTCTTGTTTCTTAACTTGGATAAAACTGAAGTCATTGTTATTTGTCACAGGCACCTCTGGGAGGCACTCTTGAGCTGTACAGTTAATTTAGATCACATTTCCTTAGGCTCTAGCCCTAGTGTCATTTTTCATGATTTGTCTTTTAACTCTCATGTGAAACAGCTTTCCTTCATTTGCATAATTTTAGGAAAATTAGAAACATTATGACTCAAGAGGAGGCAGAGAAATTAATGCATTCCTTTGTTACCTCTAGGCTGGATTAATGTAATGCATTATTTTCTTGCTGTACAAATAGTCTTGTTAAAAACCTTCAACTGGTCCAGAATGCTGCTGCACGAGTACTAACCAGTACTGGGTATAGAGACCACATCTCAACAGTTCTTGCTTCATTACATTGGCTCCCTGTGAAATCTAGAACTGAATTCAAAATATTACTTCTCACATACAAAGCTTTGAGTAACAAAGCTCCAATCTATGTGAAAAAGCTCATAGTTCCATACAGTCCTCGTAGAACACTCCGCTCCCTGAATGCAGGTTTACTTGCTGTTCCAAGAGTCTGCAGGTCTAGAAAGGGTGACAGTGCTTTTAGCTATCAGGCTCCTCTATTATGGAATCAACTCCCAACCTCAGTCTGTGAGGCAGACTCCCTCTTTACATTTAAGGCTAGGTTTAAGACTTAACCTTTAATTAAAGCCTTTAGCTCTGTAGTGATTAAATCACATCCTAGTTTTGCTGCTATCAGCCTATAGGCTGCTGGGGGGTCCTATTATACACTAGGTATCTCCCCCCTGTCTGTCTTGTCTAAGTCTCAGATTGCCCGGCATCATTTAAAAAGCATTAACATTGTTAAATGTTGTACAGTCTCTCTCTCTCTCTCCCTTCTCCTTCTGCAGGTCCTACCATGGTGATGCTGTGATACTATGACAGGCAGCACAGTAGTGCCAGTGGTTTGCACTGACACTTCACAGCAAGAAGGTTCAGTTGGATCTTGGTACATGACATCTGATTCATACGGCTCCTGCAGGTGGTGGGCCCACAGGAGGGTGGAATCATGTATTCCATTTAGATTTTGCCTGACCAGGCCCCATACTATCCTTTTTTCACTTATTTTCTTTTTAAAATGAAGTGTGATCATTTAAAATGCACTGATTTTCAGATTAAAAGTTTCAGTACTTGCAGACAGTGTTTTAATGTTAATTGAGCTAATTGTTTTAAAAAAAACATATTGATAAGCTTCTGGAAGTCTTACAGGTTTAGTACTAAATAAACTGAATGCACTCTTGACAGACTGCACAACCACTGAACCAAAAGAGTAATAATATATTTAATTTAAACAAATGATGAATGTTTGTAAAATGGGTTTTTAGTTCAGTGATACCCAGGAAGAGCTGAGGATTGTAAGCATGAAAAAAAATGAAACAATCCATGGCATATTTTTTTCTTTTCTTTTTTTTTTTCCAACTTAAACTATTAAATTAACTCATTACAATATCAAGCATGTTAAGTCAAAGGGCTCAGATCCTCTTAGCATGTTTCATTATCTGTGTTACATTCAATGCTGACTTGAAAGCCTTGTCTGATTTTGTTCAAGTCTGGTCAAATGTGGTCAAAATTAGGATTAGAGTCTTTGTCCTGCATGTCCTGCAGCTGCTTGCTTTGACTATTCATACTGCTGTTCAATTGTTGCATGTGTGTAACATTCAAAATGAATAGTTTTAGTACTGATACTAAGAACAAGTGACTCTGACAAAGATAGCTTCAACAATGAGAAATACTTACTAATGATCCAGCGCTCCATCACGTCCATAGACAGGTATTCACATGCCATCTGTGGCAGATAACAAGCTTATTGGCCAACAATGCAAATGTTTAGTTCAGGTTCTAACTGTAAAAATTCCAGATTCTTTAAGTCACTTTGTGCATTACAATGTGCATTGATCGAGATTGTGTCTTTTCAAGAAATATTGATGGCTAATGAAAATTAAACAATATGTAGTTCAGCCTGTGCTAAGGACACCAATCACTATTCTTGATTGTATTCATAAGAAGCAATTCATATTTGAAATTTCTAAAAATGGGACACAAAGCTCATCAGGGCCAAGTAAATTGTAATTGGCCTAAAGAAAGAAAGCTGTTGGTGTCACAGGAGGAAAGCTGTTTTAGGACTCACCGTGTCACAGAAGGCCGGGTCCATCATGGCAGCTGGGGTACTGAGCAGACTGAGGAGCTGGGCACTCCGCCACTGCTCTGCGGGCAGGTTCCTGCGTGGGTAGACCATATTCAGCGAAAGCAGCGCCGCTGTCACAGACTGTGAGTGGGAAAGAGGAAAAAGGGACAGCCAGAAAAGGAATATAATTTTTTTTAAAAATCTTAAAAGTATAATTACTCTGAAATTGGTAAAAATGGGTAAACTGTGGCTTGTCTTTTAACACACATAATAAATCACTACCTGATTATAAATCATATAAATAAAGGGTTGAGTATAACAGATATGTTATGCCCTTTCTGAAAAAAAAATAATAATACTTCAACCGATGGAGAAGGTGCAGCAAAACATTCATCTGCAACAGCTTGATATTATAACTTCTTTTCATTTATATTACAAGTAAACAAAAAATGCACCTTAACGTGACAGAAGCATTGTGATGTGCATTTGTATGAAAGGAACAAATGGTAAACACCGAAACATTTTACTTTGGGTTGAATTTACCCTTGTGTGTGGGCCAAACTCTTCAGTGAGCTTCTTCCATGGATGTTCATATTCCACAAACATCTGGCCAAGCCGTGGATAGGAGGGGTCACTGCAGATTTGGTTGTGCAATTAAACAGTGGAGACATAAGAAGAAAAAATAGGTGTGTGAAGGAGTGTAGTAATTGCGCTGCTTTAAAATACTATATTAAACTAGTTTTATGTCGTTTTGGGATTTAAGACTTGCATAATTTCTCACAGTTCCAGTTTAAGGGGATGAAATGCTGCACAGCTGAGGCTGTTTCCTCTCAGGGAGTTAACTATGTGCAGTCATTCGTAAGTCAAATATGCCTTGTACGAAAAGATAAGATGCATTTGTTCAGCTGCAGCGTACAAAAAGATTTTCAAACTAGGTTGGCAGACTGAAAATGCTAAAATTGGGCACTCAAGAAATGTTGGAGTAAATACTTTATATTGTTATACTGTCGTCAGTGGAAAGTAAATCTACATATGTGATTTCAGCATGTTTTCAACAGTTTCTCACCTGCTCCCGTTGGACATCTCATGGGCACAGTTGAACATTCCCACCAGAGCTTTCTTTTCATCAATGCGAGAAAGCGTGATGATAACAGACGTATAGGTGATGATCAAGTCCAAGTAGTTTTTGGTGAAATCAAAGTTGCAAGTCTGAAATTAAAATAAACAACAATTTTCAACCCCCTTCAAATTAGTAAGACGTGCAAACGATGTAGAATATTTAAAGAATAGTAATTTTAATGGATTAACTTCTCTGTTTTGTTTTAGTATGATGTTCATTTTACTATGAGTAGCAGTACAAAGATGATTTGAAATTATTGACGATTCTAAGCAGGTGTTTAGGAGCCACACAGCAGGTACTTACAATATCAAAAAAGCACTGAGAGGCATCTATGGTGTTCAGCAACTCATAAACATGGTCCTGAAGGAATAGTAGACACACATTAGAGACATGTTCCTTTTAACAGCAGCCTTAACAGAAAAGAAACTAGTGATTACATGCATCTGTCTATATTATTGTGTTTGAATAATTTACAATTGTACAAAACATGCCTTTGTCTCACTGTGACATAGAGTAATATATATGTCACAAGAGGTAAAATGCAACAATCTTCAGTGATGTGAAATAAAATGAATTATTTACTTATAAATAAGCTGTATATTCAACATTGCACTGTGTATCATAATTAAAAATAGTCCTGGAAGTGAAATATTGCTCACAGTTTAAAGGACACTTAGGGGACTGGGTGCTGGTCTGAGATTAAAATGTGACATTTCAAATTTTGATTCAGGCAGATAAAAAGGGACAAAAAGAGAGAGATGAGCGAATAAGAAAAGGAAGAAAAAAACTTTACCCTGAACTCTATGACATCCAGGAAAGAGTCGTAGTACGGTGATGTGCCGGCTAGCACCTCAGATTTCTGTTTCTGGATGATGACCAAATTGTGCTGTAATACACAATGATAAAACACATCACTGGTCAAGTCTGAGTTAATGCAGTCGTTTAGATCCACTCAACATGTAAGCATAGCTGATATAATTTCTTAAATTAATGAAATGCCTATGACATGCTTTAGTGAAAATAGCATAGAAATAGAGCACCACACTTTTCTTCTCAGCCATGAATTTACTGATTTTCTTAAAGCAGCTGCCTGATCAGGTGTTGTCAGATATCTGACCTCACTCCCCTCCCCCCACACCCCTTTTCTTTCTCTCTGAGAGTGCCTGCTTTTGCATCCATTTTGTAATTTCAAACTATTGTGAAAACAGTACATTTGGAGGGAAAGAAAACTTAATTGTAAGCATTGTGGCAGACACCACCTTGTCTGAGAGCAGCACACATTAAACTGACACTTGACTGGCAATTTTATTCTTAGCTATTTTACTTTCCCCTCACATGCAGTTTGGCCACAGACAGTTGGTTCCGATTCCTTCTTCTTTTTGGCACAATCTTGAGCCTTGTTGGGTAAGAATGAAGAGAAGTACTACTTTTATAGACTTATCTGTCAAATAGTGGAACCATCACAGATAGTGTAAGTCTTGGCTGTTAAATTATAAGAATTTATTGCTAATTACAAAGCAACAAGCTAGAGCAAAAGCGTCTCATGCACTTACAGGGTACAGTGATAATTCTGCTCTATACTGGGTGTGTGAAATCTCAACAGCTCAATTTGTGTGGCTCCTAATATACGTTTTTTATTTGTTTGTTTTTAGAATTGCTGAGTTTAAAGTAACTTTAGACAGATAAATATGTGTTCTCACGCACAGAGAGGAGAAAAATGATCTTTTTTATAATAGAACAACAAAGACAGGCAAATTAATTACTCAACAGAAAAATGCAAATAAGTTATAGAAGGAATGCAGTTTACTATGAATCACATTCAGTAATAACTGACTTTACTGAAAACCTTTACGACATCATGGAAACAACACATTACATATAAAAATGCAGATTTGTTGGAAAACCAAAATAAATAAACTTGCACAAAGGCGAGCTTGGACTGACATTGTTTCCTCTGAAGTCGATATTGGGGAACTTCTTGTTGATATACTTGATGGCAGGTTCCATTGCTTTATCCGTGAGGAGGGACGGCCGCTGCTTGGGGTCTGCACATGACTGGAGGAGAGGGTGGAGAGATGGAGATTAACTTCATACAACAAAAGTTTGTGTGTTTTTACCAGATAAGAGCAGATGGTTGACTTTCCACTTCATCGCAACACATAAATGAAGATTCATCTTGTTTTGACACTTTTCCAGCTTATGAACAGGATGTGCATACGAATGCTTGTGCAGTGCATTTCACAGAAAGGTTATCTGGAGTGTCTCTGACAAAACATTTTCTTTATTGGATATAATATAAGCACATTTCCTGTTTTCTTTAGCATATTTTTTAATGTCTTTCTTTTTCTATTCTTATGTGTGAAGTTGACAGCTTTCAGTTCAAAATAACTGAAATTTGAGGCGGCTGACACCACAGACTGACTTCCTGTTTGCACTTCCTCCTTGGAGAAACAAGCTCAGTTGCACTTTGGGGACGGTGCTGTCCTCACTGCAAAGCCAGCAAATATACAAAACTGTGCACAAACAGCACAAAACTGACCTTACATCGCATTATAATGGTAGCCAGAGTGTTACATCTAAAGAGGCTCTTAAAAATGTTTCATTATCATTGCAGGCATCCACGCTGATGCATATTTCTGTATCATCTCTGTGTACGTTATTACTACATTTATTTTTACATTTCATTATTATTTGCATTGTACAACACATGCGTATATTGTAATCTTTAAAGCTAATAAACCAGTCTGTGAATAGTCAAATGGAAATTAAATAGAAGAGGAAGATCATGATGATTAGTAAAGAGCTATGAAATAAGAGTTGTTGTTGTTTTTTTTAAATTATTGTTAGAGAACATCTTCAGGTATATCTACTTTTGGAGAAATCAGTCCATCTTGACATAACTTTATGTAGATTCATTTTGATATTTTCTAAGCAAAGCATATTGAATAAATTAAGTTCCTTTTTTCTTGTCTGTTACTCGCACCATTTTCCCTTAAAATCTTTGTATTTCCCTCACCTTTTTGATGTAGTTCATGCGTATCAGCACTCCGCTGCCCCTCTCATTGAGGATGGTGAGTTTTTCTGCCAGTTTCTGCTGGTAATCCATGGCTGTGGGCACACTACACCCCTCTCTAGTTCTGTCCACGGCCTTCTCGTCCTGTGTAGTTCAGCCCTCGGAAACAAGTGCACCCACAGCCTCACCCTGTCACTCAGTCACATGGGACTGTGGGTGGAGGTGGAGCAAAGAGGAAGACATGTAAGTATCATAACAGCGATTAGATACATGCAATTATTTCATTATTTAGTCCTTTGTTAATATATAATATAGAGGAAATAAACTACCATGTACAGCTGATTTAGTTCTGGAGAGAACATTGTTTACAGGAACAAAATTATATGAATGATCTGCACATTTGTGTCCTGACTGTCAAATGCATACTGCTGCTTTTGTTGTCTACAGTGTCCCCTACTTCCTTTTACTCTGCAAGAAAACATTTTTGGACAGAACATCAGAAATGTGCAAATTTCAGTAACTGCAGGGACGAGAATGAACGTTAAAGCCTTAAAAAACAAATGTTCTCTTTTTAACCACAAGATGTCAACATTTACAAACTAAAGTTCTGACCTAGTTAGTACACAAGGATGGATAATCAAACTAGAATGTGTAGAGTGTACAATATTATAAAAATGGCTTTACAGAACAATATATAAACAGAATAAAAGGAAATCTGGAAACAAGAAATCTGATAATATAGATCCAATACAGGATAAAAAAAAAGACAGAATTATTTATATAACTTTTTTACGTTATTGAGATGACTATTACCGGAAAAGCTTTTGAGTGATCAAGAGAGTTCTGGTTATTTGTTGATCCAAAATTAAGAAAAAATGGTAAATCCATACAGTTATTCATGCTTTGTTAATATTCACTCTAATTTACTATATGCAGAGTCTTGTTTCTATGATCATGAGCACAATGATGTCATTGAGGGGTTTCCAAAAACATGTCAGCACCTGGAAAAGCTCCGGTTCAAACCATTCACGTTCCAGCTGGACGTCAACTGTTTCACCTGTAAAGCCACCAAGAATCTGGATAACGTGTGACACCCAAGTTCTTGCATAATTATTTCCTAAAATAAAATAATCAAGTTACCAGAATCTTTCTGGATAGGTTCGGCTTCAATGTCATATGAATGAATCAGCCATTATTTCATGGGAGCGATGTCAAGAGAAAAATTTAGTTTGCTAAGTTTAGCACTTTTCAGGCGCAAAACTCCCTTGGGACAAGGCTATAGACAGATGATCTTATTCTGAGTATATAAAGTAGTAAAAGGCAGCGGTAGACCCTGGCAGGTATTCCAGGTCCTCATACAGACAAACAACCACACTCACTGAGCAATTCAGAATCACCAATTAACCTGACACACACATTTCACATGCCCATGCACGTGGAAGGAAGCCACAGAACCCAGAGAACCCATGCAAGCGTGGGGAGAACATGCAAACTCCACAGAGTAAAGCCCAGCTGCCACCGTTTTGATTTTGGATTCTGCAAATGAAAAGAAGCTGTTGCTGCACTGAGGCAGCCATTTTATCCAACACATCCTTTCTTCATTAAGGAAACGTGCTGCGTGTACTAATAAGCAACTTGATGTGATCTTGGATGAATTAAAAAAACCAACAACTTTTGGTTTTGTTTTTAATGCTCTACACATGTCAGCCTGTAATATGTTATCCTGTTGAAATGAAACTTCATCTGTACTTTGGTCAAAATATTCTGCAACACCTGCTGTTGTTTTCATGCACCGCTGGCAGGAAAAACAGGAATTATTATTTTTTTAACTATAAGTTTTTCAAGATTTTCCAGTATGTCTCCTAGGTCTAATTACCAACTGTATTAAGACCCTGTCCTTTGGTCCATTAAAACAAACAACAAACAGTACACATCCAGCTGTTCTCTTGTGTAATTTCTCAGTCTAAAGACTTTGTCATGTAAACTAGAAAGATCCAGTTATTCAGCATCCGAGTGTTGCTTTGTTTTTCCCTCAAGACTCCAATCCTCCTGCTGGAATTGTCAAATAGGTACAGTACAATGTGAACTGAAGAATCAGGAGTGATTTTCTTAATGAGATTCTCTAAAGGTAACCACACAGTGCTAAGAAAAAAACAAAGTTGTCTGGTGTTAAGTGGAGTCAAAGAAATAATGTGTTTATTATTTCCGTCCTGGCAGAGGCTGAGAGAGCAGCAGACATGTTAACAAGGTTGTTAAGGGAAACAGGAAGATGTGGATGTGGGAGGAGCAGAGCATGGGGTTGCTGTCTGAGGGTAAAAATAATGGACTTTTTTCTGACTCATGATTAAAAAGAGAACTGGATGGAGGTGTTTAGGCCTTAATCTCAGTGATCTGATCAACCAGGGACCTTTTTCAGATGATCTCATAGCAACTAGAGCAACAGATGATGAGTCATGGAAAGTGAAGGGTGAGTAAAATAGAGCTGTGTAAGACAACCTGGATAAAAACTGGGTTAGAGTTGTTACATAATCAAGACAGTCAATAAGAACAAAATATTTATGTGCCGTTAGAAAAAAGTGAAAAATAAAGAAACTATAGGGATACTGAAGACTTCCTTGCAGTCTGTAGTGGTAATAATTGGGCCAGTGATCCCAGCTGCTGCTGCAACCCAGATGTGAGAGGAGAGACATGGTAAAACATGTGGTCTGTCTAATAAGTTCAATGTAGGTACGCACATATTGGCTGCTGTTTTTCTTATGCTTATGCTGTTAAGCCTGTGAGAATCTGGTTGCACCTTTATAAGTTGTTGTTACTGTTTTGTTTTGTTTTGTTTTGTTTTTTTCTGAATATTTTCCTCACTTACATTTTTATTATATAAAATGAGCATATCATATTGAAAAACAAAAAGTAGCTTGAAAGCATATACAGTATTTGGGGCTCTGAGTTCTGTCACTTATTTTAGGGCCACCTAAGTCTGAAAATATGCCATTCAGAGAGATTTTCTTACTCTACAGACCCACTTCAGAGTAAATCATCCAGCCCCTCCAAGTCTACCTCACTTATGAGCTCCACCCATATTTCCATGCTATTTTTTGTTTTGCAATATGATATGCTCATTTTATATAATAAAAATGTAAG
>JBAMYA010000020.1:5004107-5035610 GCA_037176975.1 Arrhamphus sclerolepis
ATGGTTATTATAAATAAATAAATGAAAGAAAGTAAATTTAAAAATAAAATAAAGAAAAATAAGACAACAGCAGAAACTATTGCACTGCTACCAAGAAAAACTCACTAATATAAGCAATATTTCTTCATGTGGGCTTCTAAAAAACCTCAAGGAAACTCAAAAGATTGCAGCAACTGAGAAGCCAGTGGTTTATTGAACCAATATTGAGATTACTGTGTGGGTTTTCAGTGGTCTACCACTTAATCACTGGCCTTTATGTGATTTTAATGTTCTTATCTGCTGTGTAAATGTGACCAGAAAGGAAGAAAAAAACCCTCAGAGAATTCCTAAAACTGTTTGGTCTAGCTGTTAGTGCCGACATTTTTTTCCACCAGGTTCCAATAAAGTCATCTATAACAAAACTTTATTTATTTATTTTTTAGCGTATCTATCCAATATTCATTGATTTATCCGTTTTCTTGGTCTGCTTCAGACTTATTTAGGGTAATGGGTAGACTGAGTGCTGCTCTCGCTGTCACATTAGCTGAACATGTTATTAGTTTGCTTGTCCATCACAGAGCCACAAACAACCACACACACTCACATTTACTCACTCAGTCAGTTTTGACTGTGCAAGCCAGAGTAGCTGGTTTACCATAGTTGAGTGAAATCTGAGCAAAGGCCAGTTGTGTTCCTATTATCATTAATTAACAGACCTGGCCCCCTAATGTTTGGTCTCATTGTTCTGTGCAGTCAGGTGGGGCTTAATGTAGCTGGAGGTGGTGTCAAAATACAAGGATATTTAACAATTCAGCATCTCTCCAGTTTTTTATTATTTTTCTTTGTTTGTTTTCAAATTGTTTGTGATGGACAAACCTACATTTCCTGCTGGGACTGATCTTTTTTCCACCTAAACATGATTGAGCAGATCTTGATTTCAGCTCATCTTCCTGCTGTTCTGTTGTTTTGACAATCGCTCCCAGATACCTACGATAAAACTTTAAATCTGAGAAGTTTCCTCGTTGCTGCGGCGTCATCTTGGTCAGAAGGGAGAGAAAATGACTAAAATAAAGCCCAACGGTTCCATTTCAGAGATATAACCTATATTTTGCCTAACACAAACATCTGTGCTGTAATACCCCCACCCCAAAGAAAACCATGCATAAATTTGGAAAAAGATAACCTAACAATTTCCAGAGATGCAGTCAAAGTCAAATTCCATTGTGTAATCACTTCAAACACACTCAGTGGCAGTGGATTTTCTTTTTCTTCCAAGAAAGGTGGCTGCAACCCAAAAGTCGACAGATCTCTTCACCTTTGTAACTCAACAACCAGAAGAGAGACTGGATGCAGATAGGAGATGTATGCTTCAAACATGATGCAAAAATTGCATCTTGTTTTATTTTATTTTATTTATTTATTCATTTATTTATTAAAAATTACTCTAACCAAATAGCTCTAGTGCCTAAGAACAAATTACAAATAAACAAAAACAATGGAACCAAATACTTACAAACAGCGGAAGCAAAAGTCCCACATGTGGACGTCATCTTGTGTTTAAGTCCAGCTCACCTTAAATTAAGAAAAAAAACAAAAACATCCCCACCCACGTACATGTGCTAACTAGAATATTAAAAAATGTCCCTATCATATCAAGCCCCGTTGTCTTCCCGTTGTCTCCTATATGCACTTTTAGGAATTACATGCAATCATCTTTTGAGTATGAGGTTGTATTGGACAAACGGTGACTCCTTCTGTGCCTTTAATCTGCACACTGAAGTTAACATCTGTATTCTTTTACAAATCTCTTTTTAATTATTGTTTCATATTGTAGGGAAGTATTCATACTTATACTTCTTGGGCTTGACAATGAACAACACAAACTGAATCCACCCACATTAAACTTCTCTTTTCTCCGCCCCCAAGTACCAGCATCTGCTTTTATCCGCAGTACCACTCAACGTACATAAATGGACCCATTGATGTGCCAAACCTCAACTGAGATTCTGCAGGAAATGAGCACCATACGCTCAGACTACACCACAGTACTCTCCTCACAAGTGTGGCCTCCAGTGTTTTCACCGTGTCACAAACATCAGTTATAAGATGCATATCAGCCAGGATATGTTTTTGATGAGGTGAACTGTGTTTCTTGTTACACCATCATGACAAAATCTAATCAGAACAATACGTAATACTCAAGAGGTAAAAGCATGAATGTACTGGCAACATGCTCTCTTTCACTTGTTTTATTTGGTTTAAAAAGAAACACCTTTGGGTTTCTATAACAACACTTTAATTAATTTTTGCTTATTCTTGGAGATGTATTTGACTCCTTTACTGAATGGAAAAAAATAAAGCTTTACGCAGGCAGTAATGTCCTTGATTCATTTCTAAAAAAACAAGAGCAGTATTCATTTTTGTCTCATCGAGGATATTACATAGCTTTGCACCCCAAACAGATTGGATTTACTTAAGAAAAGATATAACCAGTATGCAACCTCCTTAAAAACAACAAGATATTTTCTCATTGTTCAAATATCTGCGGGGTCTTTGTGAGGGGCAGAGCTGCCTCATGAATGTGCACAGCTCCTGCTACTGGTGATAACAACCTTGGCATAAAACTTGTCCAAGCCAAGCTGCATTAAACCAAACTTTGAGGGATTACTTGCTTTTTCAGCATTAATAAATCCAGAAATCCAACGATGCATGTTTGAGCCAGAATATGAAAGTCATTAACAGCAGAAACCACAACAACAAAGAGATAAAGCTGGATTGCTTTTCTTTGTAAACAATAGGTGAGGTGCATATGAAAATGGTAAAAGCAAACTGCGTTGCTTGGATGCATAACTCCACGTTTCTGAGCAGTTTTAGAGGAAACAACTGGACAGTATGGGTGGTTCAGTAATCAAATCTAGAAATGCAAATTGTTGTTCTCCCCTTTGTTCACTTTGGACTTTAGACCCCAGCTCATTACATAGTTAGCTAAAGTTCTGAAATAAAGTCTCCCACAGAGGAGTTTGTGAGACGTGTGTTATGTTTATTTTAAATAAAATTAAAAAAAATAAAAATAAAGTAGCACCTCATACGCCTTTTTTTTTCTTTTTTCTTTCTTTTTTTTTTTTTTGAGCTCATGATGTCTAAGGTAGGAATTTGTTGTTGCATCATTTTAGATGCCATGTCCACTTTAATGGCACTGGATCTGACCTTCATCTAATTCACAAAAAACAAACACAATGTGTTTCATCTGATAACATTCAAACTATTACACTTCATCATGCATTAATATAACACATTTTTTCTCTCTAAAGCCCTTAAACTGCCCATTGTTGTGACTCAGGCGAAAAGTGCAACATTATGCAGAAATCCAGTTAATTCTCAGGGGTTCACATACTTTTCTTGCCACTGTATTTTAACAGTAAATAACTATTCAGTACCTTTGTAACTCTGTGACAATGTGTTGCAGTTTGTTTAGTAAAGTTAGAAAAATGTTTTACCCTAACTTGATAGCTAGGATCGTAGGGCCCCTAATTAAAATCGTAGTCATGGTAATGATCCATTATAAAGCAAAATATCTTTTGGAAGTCTCGTGAGGGCACAGAGAGCAGATGTGAAGCTTGGCACAGGTATAGGAAGATGGATCTACTATTCAGCCTTTTAGCTGAAAATCATTCATTACAGAGCAAAATCTGTAGAAACCCTACTAAAAATTAAAAAAAATAAAATAAAAAATAGTACATTGTTACGGATCATTCAAGGAACATTTTATTTTAAAAGTATAAGAATGTTATTAGTAGTAGTTGTCCTTGGCCAATAATGTCAGTGTTAGAATGGGATATAATATACAGGAACCTTGTGGATGGAAAGTAGTGGAATTTCTGGATCTCTAATGTATTTAAAATCTCAGCCTTGCAGAAAGAAAAACCTTTCCAGATCCCAAAGCTGGGCCAGTTCAAGTGGTGGGAACACTGATCACACTGATAGACAAACCAGATACTTCAGAGAAAAAGAGAAAGGGACCTGGAAACAGAGAAACGAGGGGAGTTAACAAAGATTTGCTTTAAAAATTAATGAAAAATGGTATATTTCTGTTTCTACTGGTAATGGGGTTTTTTTTCTTCTTCAAATGTCAAGTATTTCCGGTATTTCCTTTTTTTTTCTTTTCTTTTTTTTTTTTTAAATCTTCTAGGAACTCATGTCCAGATATATATAGCTTAATATATCAAGTATTTTTGTCAAAATGCTCAGCCCCACATTTTGCAGTTTTTCCTATTCTTAAATACTCCTTAAAATGCATCATTCCAAAAAAAATATGTGAAGCAGTTCAGTAATGTGTACATCAGCATTTCAAACAGTCATGAAGTTTCCACTTCTCCCCCCGCCCACCTTTGTCCCTCATCATCATCACTGCTCTCCTCTCTCTCTCTCTCTCTCTCTCTCTCCCTCTCTCTCGCTCTCTCTCTCTCTCTCTCTCTCTGACTCTCTCCAAGTGAAAGAAACTCAAAAGCACATGCCCAAGCCGGTGAAACCAAGTTCTTCCAGAGATTTGGACTATTTCACAGCCCTCCCTTCAAGAGATTTCCACACATGCTGCCACATTCTACTGCTTTCCTCTATTTTTCACTCATTCTCTGTCTTTCTTTCTAACGCTCACCCTGCTACAGTCAATATCCAATATCTGATGGTTCTTGCTTTTTGCTCACATTCACCTCAGTTGTGTTCATGTAAACCTTTTTTTCTAAATTTGACATCAAAAAGTGGACAATTAGTTTGAGATTATTGTTTGTTTGTTTGTTTTTACAGTTTTGCCACTTGTGCATTTTAATAAGTGAATATTGTGTGATAAAACCCTTCAACGCACAGTAACAATGGACGCTTATTGCGGCAACAGTGAAGTCCAAGTGAGTCACCTCTGGAGGCCACTTTTATCTGAGACTTGATATCTTTCAATTCGTCATACAGGGAAGTATAGCAGCACACCTCTGCCCATATCAAATCTGATTTTAACATTCCATATAAAACACAAAAACACTAAGAGCACATAACAAAAACAACAGCGCTCACAAGACATTCTTATCCCCCAGCTCTGAGTCCATAATTCTCGAGGCGATGCTGAAAATCAATAAACTACACTTTGTTTAGTGGATACGGTTTATTTGGTTAAGCTGATAACACATTAGACTGCAAGTTCCCAGCCACTTTTCAAGTTCCATCAATAAACACCCAAGTTCATGAGACAAGACTGTGAATTTTAATACCTTTGATTGGGAGTTTTCAAATAATTTAGAAGTCATGGCAAAAAAACAAAACAAAAAAAAAACTATTCCTCAGAAGCCCAAGAAGTATTAAAAAAAAAGTATTTTAGCTTCCTCTATAAATCTCATGGTCATGAGATCCTGATCAACATCTACAACACACTGATGAGACATACTGCTCCACTGGCTGGTTGGTTATTCAAGCAGATACTAATGTATTCTCAGTCCCACATTAATCACAATTTCCTACTGTCATAACTACCAACAACAATATCACACGTTTTAATCCACAGGACAAATTGGCTCCCAGCAGTCCCAATATACCAAGCTGATTGTCCTAAAAGGTGATGGAGAAATGTTGTTGGAGGTTAACCCAAGAAGTCATCTAGTGATTTGCTAAAAGTCAGCAAAAACTTTAATGTTTTAGAATTTTAGAAATCTTAATGATGATTTGAAATAATTCTATGTGAGAGCTAAACAATGTAATAGGCAGTGGCTGTGTGTTCTGCATCTTCCCATGTGGCCCTGTAGCAGAAACCAGGCTATTGGAAGTAATGTTATTATGCCTATAGGTCGTCTGACAGAGCCAACCCAGCTGATGATGTCATAGCTTTTGTTATTTCTGTGGCGCTCTCACATGGCTTCAGTTAAAGCTCTCTGTGCCTGTGCACCTCATCCTCCTTGCCATTCTCAGCGTCCCACCCTCTCTCATCTGTCAGCTGTCTCCTCCCTCCCTCCTTCACTCTGCATTCCAATTTTCCCACCCACCTTACTCCTCGCTCTCTTCCACTTTTTCAACTTCTCTATGCCTCTGTTCACTGTCTGCCCCTTTCCCCATCCCTCTCTCTCTCCCTGCGTTTCTTTTCCCATACTCTCTGATTACCTTTCCAGGCAGACTTCATTCCTTAGCAGCTAAAGAGTCATACTCACCAACTATTCCCCAAATTGTCTACCTCCTTAAAGCAGCTCTAGAGGCACATCAGTATGTTTATCCAGCAAAATCATTTGTTATTGCATCATGATTAGTCATTTATTTCTTCTTCTGTTTTCCCTGAAACACATGTGTTGAATAGATCCTGATACCTGAGGCTGAGGTGCTCACATGATGTCATGCTGTCTATTCTAGTCTAAATCACCTTTTTGAAGGCGGACAGGTCCGAGTTATTCAACGGTTTATATCCAGGATGCTGCGGCTCATCTCTTTTTCTGGCATGATTGAGCTTCACAAGTCTGACACAAGAGATCATCATGTATTGAGAGTTAGAAAGTCCAAATACTTAAACCAAACATGCGCAGTACACCATTTACAGTGGGTTTTTCTTTAAATAATTCTCCTTAAAGATACATGTGAATGACTGACTAAAACACAGAACATTGAAGCTCAACACCCAAAATGTCACACGCTCTTGTCTGACAAACTTTTTTTTTAGTTTCATGACTGTTATCAACTGCAAGGGCCCGTTTAGTAAGCCAGTTATCGCCATCAGTGGTTAAATATGAAACTACAGATGATTTTTAGGTATTCAGCCTATAAACCATCTTTGATACCTGAGTTGCACAGAGCTTATGGCCATCCACAAGATACAAATGGGAAACAATTTAGATATAACAGCCATAAGAGTACACATAGTGACCTATAAGCTTTTATGCAGCATCAATATGAAAAAATGTACAAAAATAAATAAATGACAAGTTGCTACATTTTCAGGATGATTTGAGGAGAAGGGAATACTTGATAAACATGTTTGACAGAACAGTTGCATAAAACAAAGCACGCATGGTTTATACGTGAAGAACAAAGGGAAATATAGCTCTTCTTCACCTTTGATATGCGTAGCTTTAGCGGTGGTAAATTTAAATCTGTATTTTTAACCCCAAAATTAATTTTGTCAATTACGGTAAGTCAAACCTCTCAAGTATGTCCTTGCAAAGATCAGAGATTGAGATGTATTTTCCTGACTGCTGATTATTTTTGCGCCACCCACCTGGACTCAATAAATGATCCTCAGTTAACGAAGGAAATTTATTTTAAGAGCAATTCACTCACCCAGCTGACAACTGCAGTTGTTCTTAGATGGCTGAGCATCAGAGAACAGAATTACTACTGCACACTCAGGATACAGCAGCTGCTCTTGTTTCCAATAAAGTGCAGTGGGGTCAAAAGTTAAAGACTACAGGTCAGAACCAGCAAGAGTGAGGAGAGATATGTGATTAAACTGCCCTTTGTTTTATACATATTTCTATCAGGAGACACATCCAATGGTTGTGGAAAACCAAGACTGTGGTGAATTATTATGCTTCAGTTGGTCAGGTCCAGGTTCAGCCATGTTATGTTTCCATAAACGAGGTCATCTGACTACCTGATGATACTGAATGACTGATTTTTCCACCAATAGATTATTTACCTTTTTCTTAGATGACAATGCTGAGATTCATTTAAATTGTGAAAGAATGGTTCATGGTGCATGAAATGTCATTTTGCCACCATGCACAAAATCTTTGAGATGTTCTGCAGACAATTCCATACTGGTCTGACTCTCCCATCATCACTGCATGATCACAAATGATTAATGTAACTCTTGATGGAAATAAATTTGTGTCATTGCATAAACTTGTAAATTCCGTCACGGAAACCCCCCCAAAAAACTGTCTTGACTTGGTCGGTTATCTGTATTTAAATAAGCAGTTAACTGTCTGGAGGTTGGTGTCTGCAACTGTGTTCTCACAGCTGAACTGCTTCCACCTCTACTCTACTCTTGCAGAGGCCAGACATCTACCCTTGGTGACCATGAGAGGATATTAGCCAAAAATAAAAAGCCTGCGCAGCAATCCACTTCACATCAAATCAAACCTCATCTATATAGCATCTATTTGCAGCCCAATGTTCTTTTCAAAGTAAAACCAAAGTCAAAAATGAGTCACTCCTACCCATTTGCCCACCCCCTTTCCCCTCAACCCTAAACCTATCAGTGATAAAACATGCTTGATATAAGTAAAAAAGAAATAGTAATAATATGGGTAATACGGATGGATGTGTAAGAACAAATGAGGGTGTTGAGACTGTGTGAAAAGGCTTGTTGTAGAAACCAAAGAATGTTGGTTGATTATATATTTACAACTGGTTTGTCACAGATACAGTGATAGAATCCATAGCAAGCATAAAGCACTAGTAGTTCATTCACTATAGCTGTGTGTTTATTGTGTTTTAAGTCACTCATTTGTCTAATTTTTTTAGACAAATATTTAATATTTTGTCTAATCAGACAAATGTTTTCAACTTGTCGAAAGGGTTCGTTGATGCTGCATCCAGCTTGTGCTGTTGGTATGACAGCTCACGTGTTTGGGATAGATTTGCAGAGATAACAAGCTAGTTGGATGTATCTTTTCTTTTAACTGCTGTGACCTTTTTTGAATGAGCTTTCAGGCCTTAGTTTGTTAACAAATGTCAAGCATAGGTTACGTTTTCAAGTCTGAACTTGCACTAATCAGGTTGAGTCTGAGTTTGAACTTGGTGACCCAGTCCAACAAACTTTGCACCTTCATGTCTTGCTCCTCAAATCCCATCACCAGCGATGAAACCTTCCATAATGTGGTTCATGAATAAGCAGCAGGCATTTATTATGTAGAAAGACCTTTTAAATTCATCTACTTCTTATAACAGTATGTATCTGCCTGGTACTTAAGCCTCTATTATTTATTCACAAATACAAACACTGTGTGCTACAAATGTATTAACCCAGTATAAAGAAAATTTGCAAAACGCTATGTCCACTGAGTCAATAATCTAATCTAAAATCTTGCAGTTATCCATTTATCATTCGCATATAACAGAGCTACATGACAGAAAACAGTAGAAGCACTTTCTTTCAGCGTAACGAAGTGACTCTGACATCGCTATGCTTTCAATGAACAAGGCGGGGTAAAAAGGAGAGCGAAATTCTGGAAGAAGAAAAAAAAAAGTTTCTTTTTGGGGCTCATTTCAGCACGTGGGGAAAGGAGTGGTCTGGGGCCGGGATAATGGAACCTGGGAGACAGAATGGGAGGGAAAGGGGAGCTCAAATTTCAGCCTGACAGGGGGTAAGGGGCCGGGCTGCTATTTGGGAATATACGAGGATTCATTGAAGGCTACGGGGACATAAAACTTCAGCGTCTGGCCTGAAGCGGTCGGTGCTGAGTTTCTGCTGCAGGTCCGGGTCCTGCCGCTGGATTCCCCCCATCGGTTTCTTACTGGGAAGGCTGAATGTCCAATGACTCGGCTTTTGTAACTGGGGACACAAAACACTAAACACCGAGAGAAGCCTTCGCGCCCCTCGCACCCATCTTTCTCCCTCAAGGGCCCTGCATGTCTAATATTTAGACATGTTCAGCTTTATGGATTCCAGGACTCTATTGCTACTTGTAGCAACCCAAGTTTGTCTATTAGCCGTTGTGAGATGTCAGCTGGGGAACCAACGTAAGTGACAGTTTTATTTCTCTGATGAAAAGATAATCTAACCTTAACACGATGTGCACGCAGAGCGTTTTTCTCCTGGTCAGCTTTCCCTGAAATAAGTTTATCTTTAGGCGCAGAATCTGAACTTGGAATAGGGGGTTTGGGGTGATCCGATCACGTAGCAACTTTTACGCACAGACAGGTTAAGACTGCTCGTTGCTCATTGTTCAATAAAATGAAGTTGCAGGACTGATAATAGCTTTAAAACATCTGTCTATCAAGAGGTGTACCATATATATGTATCTACAAGGTGAGATAAAACAATAAACGGGAGTTTGGATTGTGCGTAAGATTGAAAGATGGAGAGCTTTGGAACTTTTACGCAAAATTACGCTGAAGGTTGGAACCATTTGTCGTCTTGCTGGAATATCATTTGGACTCCCTGGACTTACTTTTTTATTCTTATTATTCTTTGTTATTTTTTTCTTATTAAAATGAGTTGAGAACGGAACAAAACACAAGACTGATATTTAAAATTCCTGCAGTTAATGATTTTACCTTCATACCTCCCTTTGCTTTCATAACTCCCTGACACCTGTGAGTGCTTTTGGAGTCTTGGCAAATTTTCCTTTAAAACTGCAGATTCAATTTATATAGAGGTGGAGGGGGGGAGGGGATGCACAAAAAGTGAAAGGTGGTCAGGCTCAAGGGCCTTTGGTGAAAAGTGTTCACATTCCATCCCTGTCAGAGGGCATCCAGGCGAATCCTGGCTTGTTGGGACAAAAAGGTCGACCAATAACTAAAATAATCTTCAACAAACCTCTCAAAGTGCTTATATTGATGCTATCCCCACTGAGAAGAAAATAATTTGCGTGTCTTTGTACAAACCTATAAACTATAATTTACCATTCTCTAAGTAGAACTGAAATGAGATTTTTCTTCAAGATTGTTGTTTTTAGTATGTACCAAAGACACTTGAAGGGCACAAGAGGCCAAAAATAACGTTCCAAATGATTTCAGCATTTCCATCTGCTTGAAAGATTATCTCTGTGATGTGACAGTTTGTCCAGGAGGAGACAAAAAAAGCCAGAGAGAAAGAGATTTGATTGGAAAAATCTAAGATATGGACTTTATGACTCTGATTCTGATAAGCAAGTCCTTTTTGATTCACAAGTTAAATCTGCTTTGCTTTTGAAGCAAAGACTAGGTGTATTTTTGCAGAAGAAAGAGAAAAGGGGGGAGAAGAGTTGTGTCAAAGCAATTTCAAGTGTCGGGTTACCCTTTCAGAGACATTAGTCTTTGGATATAAAACCCTTCTTTCCTCACTGAAGGAAGAATTTTTGGGGGGAGCAGATGCTGAAGTATTAAAGATGTCTGACCGTGAACTTAGCACAGTAGTCTTACTCACCTGGAACTGATCACAAGGGAGAAAGATGTAGTTTTTTTTTTTTGCTCTCAGTTTAGAAGCCACTGACTGATCATTCATTCAGATCATAACGCAGAGATAATCAGACAAAAGTAGGAGTATTTAGTAAAGTAGTTTAAAGCTGAAAGGTTAATAAAAGCTATGAAAACAGATGAGCCTCCAATATCCACTAAGGACACCTGGGTTTATCTTTATAAGAAGAGCAGAATTGAAGCCCAAATGTTACTTAAGACTTTAAAACCTGATTAGACTCCAGTGTCCTCAGACTTCCCCTGGGTTTGGTACACCAGTGTTCACATTACTCCACAGGAAAACTGTGTTGCTTCAACCACGTTTACAAATGATTCTCTGTGATGAAAAGTAAGTTCTCGAGTAGATAGAGGAGCCTTTGTCCCAGAATATCCCATATCAGGATAATTGTTTATATCTCAGCCAGTGACAGGACAGGTGCAGGCCTTTGGTAGTACATTCAGGTCTGTAAAATTAAACGTCAAACCGCCAGGTATGCGCATGAAAGCTTACCATTTTCTTCTCTCTGACGTGTTTGAACTGGCATCTAACACAGCTGTGGCCTCCAGATGGGCTTTAAAATGCCCCCCATGTTTATACAAGGCAATAGTTTGTGAATTGTCCACTCTGTCCCTTTCCAGAAAGAGACTATTCATGGCTGCTGAGGTCCGTTAGGTTACCTAGAGTTAAGTAGCGCTTAAAGGTAAATAGTTAATGTACTTGCTCCTGCTCCTGTCGTTCTCACAGCAGGCCCAGAGCCTCAGGACCTTATTTTGTTGCAACAGTTCCCCGTCTGCACAGGTTGACTATGTCTCCAGTCAGAGCATTTCCTTCTGCAGGTGTTTGGACCTCTGCTTCTAACAATCCCAAATAAGCTGGAAAATCAATGTTGCTAATTATCTGTATGTGTATTGTGAGAATTTAATGATTGATGTCATTTCAATCATGCACAGTGGCTGCATTCAATCATAATCCACCTCCATCAAGTTCCCTTTGCAAAGCTGTGATCAGAGAAGGGGGAACAAATAATTTACTGAATGCAAAGTCTGTCTCCTGTGAAGTAAATTAGGGTGTCTCCCACAATGTAAACTAACCCTATATTTAACTTGTTGAGGAATTCGGGCACATACCCATTGCTTTCAAGCTCCTGTGAAGATTTCCTGCTGGTATTACGCAGCCTCACTTCAATTATGTGGTGCTACACCGCCGCCCAGTGGCCATTTGAAATACTGCACAAACGAGTTAAAGTAATCGTGAGAGATGCATTTTACAAAAGGCTGGAAGTCATCAATAAAAATTTGGTTTTTAATTGTTTTAAAACATTAAGATATCCTTTCTCTAACGCAGAATGCTGCAGTTGCTCAAGAAGCCATGCAAATGTTTTGATTTGTTTTGGCTCAAAGTGACTTACAATATTTATGTCTGTGTAGATTGTCAGTCATCCTGGTCATGGTCATCCAGAGAACTTAAACAGAAGGGGCCATGACAAGGCAAATTGATTTCTTGTCTGAAGAAGGCTAGTTCCTTTCTATTTAGGCACTTATTCCTTGAACGTCTCCGACAAACTGGATTAAACATTTTGAGAAAAACAGTTTTAATTGATTTAACAGTCAATTTAGAAATGAATCAGCAGATATATTCACCATTTAAATAGCTAAATGTAGATCTTATGCATATTCTCCTTAGTTCTCCTTAGTTCTAACAAGTGAAAAAATGTTTATTTTGAATGTATCTTCAACTCTGGAAGAAATCAGTTCTCAAGGCCTCTATCACAAACTGTACAAATGCAGGTGTTTCATCATTCTAACTGAGGTTATCTGCCTTGCTTAAATATCATTTTTAATTTCTAGTGTCAGATTTTGATTAGGCAAGTAACTTTTGTATTCATATGTTTTATTTTGTTGTTGTTTTTGTGCACTCCATGCATGTGTTGACTAGTAAATGAAAAAAAAAGAAAAAAAAGTTTGATTTTCTTCTTATCTCAAAGAGAAGAAGGGACTTCCAATAAACAATAGCCATTTGCGTTAGATGTTGTAGTGACTGTTTTTCACTTCTGATGCATAATTTCATTTTTCCTTTCCAACTGTCTGGACCTCTGTGTGTCCTTCACTTTGACATCACACACAGAGGAGGATGCTTTTAGCTGTGTACAAGATGGCCAGCGTTATAACGACAAGGACGTATGGAAACCAGAACCTTGTCGCATCTGTGTGTGTGACACTGGAACCGTCCTGTGTGATGAAATTGTCTGCGAGGAGCTAAGAGACTGCCCCAAACCTGAAATCCCATTTGGAGAGTGTTGCCCCATCTGCGCTGCTGACCAGCCTCCACCCATTGGTTGTAATTTATTTATCTCACACCTCTTATAAATAAATTACTTTACAGCATCATGTTTATTTTGGGGAAGAAGCAACTCATGGGTAGTTTGGCATTAACTTCTGTCAGACTTTGATTTTAATACAGCTTTCTTGCCCCAAAGCAAACAAATGATAAGAAATACCTGACAACAGTGACACATCTGCCAAGGTTTCATTGAAACCTCACCGCCATTTTTCCATAGCTGGCGCACCTTGGCCCCATCTTGTTTGAATACTCTCTCTTTCCCCGAGTATCATGAAAACATGTGGGAGTCATTAAGGAAATACCTCAGTCAAGCAGACACGGCCTCTCATTTCTACTCTATATCCTCTCTGTGGATTTCTGCAGATCTGATGGCAACAAAATACCCCACTCTCTACTGAGTGTTCAGACTGCTTGAAGGAGGCTATTCACCTTTTTTTTTTTTTTTTAAAGTGGCATGACTTCCCGTTAAATAAAGATCCCGATATTCAAACACTGGTGGTCAGCTTGGAAATTTTAAATAAAACAGGCTGAGGAGCATCAGTGAAATCAGAAGTGTCACTGCTGGCAATGCATGCTTGTAGAATTAACCACTTTATGATTTAACCATTTCAAGGCAAAATCAACTTGTAAAAAGTATGTAACACCAACAGATTTGTTTTTCAACAACATCAAATAGGGCTGGCATTCAAACCAAAGTTCTTTCTTGTATTGACTGAAAAGTGACTGGCAGCCCTCCAGCTGTCAAATTCAGAGCTTCCTGTTACAAATCAACATTTTCCTTCAGTTTTTAGGGTAGATGACCAATTAAAATGTTAAAAATCAGACTTACAATTAAGAAACAAAATGACTAATGACAATTCAATGAACATGAAATGATACCAGCCCTATTTTTTTAAAATTCCCTACATTAATGTATCAATACTGCTAACTTAACATGGCTCAGGTGTACTCATGCTGTATCATAACTAACTGATAGAGTTACAAAACAGTGGCAATGAGCTTTAAATGCTTTAGACTTCACCCATGCCCTGTAGGGCTCATTTTTAATGTTGCAGTGGAAACATATACCCTGCACAGCAGTTTGCTTGTTTTCTGCCATTCCCTTTTACCTGGAGTGGCTTTGCTTCAGCTTTGAGCTCTTTGTGAGAGATGGAGTCAATCAACACTTGATCAGTCCAAATGGGCTCTTTATGTACCAACATTATTATTTGGTGGTGGTCTTTAGAATAGCTTATTAGTAGTTTTTCTTTCTTTTAGACTTGTTTTTTTTTAAATAAAACAATCATTGGCTTGTTGTATTATCTGTCCACTAACTTTGTTGTGTTTCCATCTCTGTCCTGCCTGAAAACCTAACAGGAATACCTGGAGCTAAGGTGAGACATTTAGATAAGATATTCATTAAGTGTGTGTATGTTTATTTGCATATGTGTGTGTCCATGTGTTTATCTGTGAAATTAAACTTCCCTGCAATTATAACGTGGTCTGCAGGAGAGCCCTGTAGTTTATGGCTTTAGATAAGTCTTTGATGTGACAGAGCTTTAGCAGAAGGTTAATAATAATCTTCACAGTGTTTGTCATTTTCATGTGTTTTGTGACACTGCAGGGTTTAATACTTTCAAGGTTCTGCTGTTTCCTGATAAGGATTCTAATTTTTCATCCAAATGTTAATCAGAATTTGATCAAGGAAAACAAAAGGAATAAAAAAAAACTTGTGAATTTTTTTCTCCATCTTAGTCATTGTTCTTCTGCTTCACCTTTCATTTATCAGGGTCAGAAGGGTGAACCTGGCGATATCACAGATGTAAGTTGACACCACACAGTACAGCAACAGACCTTTCAGACATAAGATTCAGATGAGACATTTACAGTACAAACCTTTTAATGGGTCAGCGGAGGAAAAGTACAGGGAACACTGCTTTACAAAGTGCATCATATTCAAATAAATACTGTATGCTGGAAATAATATGATACAGTTGATGATGATACAGTTTGAGTTCCTCTGAATGTACTGAATACGATTATACTATGTTCTGGTTGCAAATGTTTAATGTGTAAAGAAACAAATGTTAAAAATGTCCATTTCATCCACCATAGGTGGCTGAAATGAAAAGACTCAACTATAAACACCTAAAAGTCCCTGGATGAGAACGTCTAAAGACCCCTGTAGCCATTTGAACCTTAAACTTAACTTAAAGCTCCACCAGCTTCCAAAAGAAAGCAGCACTAAGAAAGACAAAAAGGCAGAATGTTTGTTGACCCACTTGTTAGAAAGACATCCAGACACACTGAGGCCTGCAAACAATCCCCCATAAAGACCCTCACAGGCCATCAGAAAGCAACAGAGAGAATAAACGCCCTGCTGTTGCGGCAGTGCTGCATCTGGAAATGCTTTACCCCTCTGAGAGAGCACAAGTTCATGGCAGGGAATAAGAGAGTATTGTTTACTGTATGTTTCTTGTAACGCTTTACCCAAACAGATCAGCAATTAACAAATCTGCGCTGATGAGAGAAAGATAATGTTTCCCTTAATACCTTGTTTGCTTGTACCTCTGACAAGTGTAAACTTCAGTCGGCAGTGGAGGCAGTGGAATTAAATTGAATGTTTTATAGAATTTAAGTGACATTTTCAGTTGCTTTTCTATCTCTCTCCCTCTCTCTCTCTCCCTCTCTTTTCTACCCAGGTTGTAGGACCAAGAGGACCATCTGGCCCAATGGTATGCATCCATTTCTGTATTTATTCTTTTATTTTCTTGATAGCTTATCTTGTATGACTATTCCAAATGTTTTGTTTTGTTTTGTGTTTTTTAGTAGGGGTTTACTTTCAATTTTTCTTTCATGTTTGAGGGGGGGGCGAGTATGTATTAGTTCAGGAGCCATTTGCACCCTAAATAGCATAACAACAGTAAAGAGCCATTACTTCAGATCACATGTACAAAGGTGACACCTGAAAATACTTGCTGTTTTACCATCTCCTGTTTTACCCAGGGGCCACCAGGAGAGCAAGGACCCCGCGGATCAAGAGGAGATAAAGGCGAAAAGGTTAGTATGATATAAGTAAAAATTAGTACTTCCACTCCCCCACCACCCACTTTTTTTCCCACAGTGACCCTTTAAAAACTAAATCCACATTCTGCTCCAATAACAAGTACAGTATGTGCAACTGAATGTGTTAGCTGTAGGTCTTAGAGGGTGGATTGGGGGAGGTGTTGTAGCTTGCAGGTTTGGAGAATGGTAGCCTTTCATTGAGCAACTCAGTCTAACTAGTCATGTGTCATTCCCATTAGGCTGTGTGGTCTGGGTTGTTTAACAGACGTGAACGACACCGTCAGAGACTCATAATGTAAACCTCGGCTTCTCTCAGAGGCCTCACAGTCAGCCATTGTGGGAAATCAGCATCACCACATTTGCCAGGCTTTGATCATCTCATTAATGCAACAACACAAACATGATAATGGCTACAGGCGAGGAGTTTACAGTATGTCAAATACAGTAGTTATCTTGTTTATGCAGATTTAAACATGAAATGGACTGAGTTTTGACTCACACGGGTTAAGCAGCCTTGTATGTGTTCAGCACATTCTTCGTTTTGCATCCGCCTGCAGGATAATTTGTCACTACATGCATAGAGGTATGCGAGGTAGTCTTTTTTTTTTTTTTTTTTTCAAACCTGATAAATCATCAGGTTGCACTACAACTAAAGAAACAAAGCATTTTGTGTTCTTGGCAATGGTGGTAAGCAGTCAAGTTTATTTATAAGTCTGGTTGATATTTTTCTGTGCTGATGGATCACAGTTTGTTATCAGCAGATCAGGCCGAGTCAAGATGTGTCATGTAAGGCCGTTAGTGCACTTTGGAGACAGCTCAAATGAGCTTTAGGCTGCTGTCAACAGAAGCTGAATAACATTGTGTCTGCCAGTTACTGTGTAATGATTTATCCAAAGTGCTCCAGAGCTCAAAAGTTGGCAAACGACCGTGAAGTTAATGAATGCTAAATTGTTACAATAATTATTCAGGATTTTCCTGTACTTAAATGACAGAATGAGACGGTTATCCCATATGAACATGTAATTTGCACCAATATTTTGATTTAAAATATAAAAAGTTGGTGAAATTTTTTATACTCTGAAGATTTGAGTGAAGGTGATATTGTATACATCACATACATTGTATATGATCTTTTATACAGCTGATCAACAGCAAATAGCCTAGCTTTGAGATTCTCAGATTCAAGATAGTTTTGCAATGTTAATCATTTGGTTATACTTGAAAATGATTTCATCTTACAACTGAATCATTTGCTTTGAGCAATTGAAGAATTGTCATCATGATTGTTTGTTTATTTTATTTTATTTTTTATTTTTGTCTAATTCAGGGAAGTCCTGGTCCCCGTGGCAGAGATGGTGAGCCTGGCACCCCTGGAAATCCTGGCCCCCCTGGTCCTCCAGGACCTAATGGACCCCCTGGCCTTGGTGGAGTAAGTATCCCACAGTTAGCATGAGCGGTCCTGATTGAACACTGACAGAAGGCCAGCAATGGGTGTGAGTGACTGGTATAAGCTGGTATAACCACAGAAGAGAGTTTTTACACACACGCACACACATACATATATATATGTGTGTGTGTGTGTGTATATAAAGACAAAGATATATGTATATAAAAATGGGGGGAAAGAGCAAAATAGTGGGTGAAGAGAAGGGAGAACATGCACAACAGTGTAGATGCAGAGAAAAAGAATAGATTGAATACCTCTCATTCTTTGCAGAAGAAAAGAAGGGAGGAGGTGGATTGACAAGTGGGAGGGGAGGTTGAAGGGCAGGAGGTAGTTTGATAGACTTAAGGGGGGAAGGGAAGGAGTATAATGGGAAGTGGGGCAAAAAGAAATGTCTTTGTAAAAACTGTTCACATGCCACTGTGTCTTTCCTCTGTCTCCACCTTGATTCACTTATTGCACTCTGCTGCTGGCAATCAGTAAAAGTTTCACTCTTGTTTCTGCCAAAGTGATGCAGCAGAATTTCAGCATTTCTTATTCTACTCCTGACTAAAGTCAGAGTTTAGCACATCGCCTAACTTCATTGAGATTTCACAAATGCGACCTACAGTAACCGTGATTTATCCTTCAAATCCTGTTGAACTTCTGTTCCAGAATTTTGCTGCTCAGATGGCAGGTGGTTTCGATGAGAAGGCTGGCGGCGCACAGATGGGTGTGATGCAAGGACCAATGGTGAGCAAGCATGAGAAGACTTGCAAACACTAAAAGAGCACTGTCATTTTCTTTTTTGCAATCAGGGTGAAATGAATTTGCAAAGATTCCTATCTACAAATTTGGAAGTGTTAAGAAAGTCTTAGAGCGTTTCCCTGGTGTGAGGAGACCTGCTGCAACCAGAATCTTATCTTCACCTGATACTTTGTAGTTAAACTGGACTTAAACCTTTCTGAACTCAATCTGAAAATGGTGGAAACCAGTACACTTTATGTCAACTGCGTGTTTTCCCATCCTTTGAAAATGGTTTTGGGATGAGTTTACAAGGTAAAACTAAGCACTTAATCCACTTATGGTGGAAGGATAACAGCGTGTTCCTGAGTCCTGATGGAAAATATTTACCTCGCATGCAGTACACAGGGCTAATTTCATAAACTGAGGAAACAACCATCAGTCGTCATTATGTTTCCAACTCAAGAAAAACCACTGCTGTCACAGGTTAGCTGGCATCGCTTGCCTACAATGTAGTAAGGGGCATACTGGGAGCTATTTAAAGAGCCACAGAGCAGCTTGGCAGTGTGTCAGTCCAGAAGAGGCCTGAGACTCTGGGAGGAAAGGGAGTATGCAACTGGAGTCCACCATATCCCCACGGCCTGAGGATACTTGTCTGTCGAAGAGCTCACCACAATACTGGATCCTCGTGAAACCAGCCCAAATTTACTTTGGCAGTTTCCAGCCTCTTGGGGGGTTCGGGTGGCTGAAAAGGACTGATGTTTGATCTTAAGTCAAGTCTATAACTCCTTGAACACTTACTCTGTACTCCAACTTATATCCTGCACATAGGCACCAAATGCTCTAACTGTGCTCTTATTGAAACGTATAGACACAAATATAAACTGAAACCTCTTGAACACATAAAGCACCATTGATAAGCTTCAAGCTACTAAGGTGGAGGCTTCCTGCACCAACTGAAAGGTGACTTTCTTTCGCTTCTGAGGACCACTGCCCACTGCAGCGATATTTTCTTTGACTGCTTTTAGAATTAGGGATTCTAAAACAGCTCTAACTACCGGGCCATGTTGTTATTTAGGAGAACAGTTATCACAAATAATTCCAATCAGGGAAAAATTTCAAATCTTGGAAACTTTGTTGACATGCACTCATTGCAGGCCACCATTCCTTTCATTATTGATTCACTTTTTGTATGTAAATAATTTGGGTAAGAGAGAAATACCAACATGAACTTGGCTCGTCATCCCCTCCGCAATTCAATTTTCTTTCATTATGTACTGATCCATGAAGCAGAAGTAAAAATTAATTTGAGGTATTAGTCCATCCAGAAGGTCTTGCTGAGCGGATTAAGTTTCAGCCACAGACAACTGAAGTGAAAAATTTGACTTCCTGAGTCAGTGTCTAAAATCTTACTGTTTTTTTTTCTGAAACCAACCATAGCTGTATTAGCTTGTCCTTTTTCTTCAAATTAGACTGCAGTAACTCATGGAGCAATGAGCTGCCCCTCATGAGATCTGAGCACTACATCTGATGACCTTTGAACTCTAGAAAAACAGAATGAGTGGGAAAAATAACAAAGGGGACAAGAGGGAATGCTGAGAAGTAAAAGAAGGACTGGGAGAAAGAGAAAGTCTGAACGCCAATGTGGAATTTCTAGCAAGTTATGGTTTTGACAAGTTGAGCTCCTGAATATTATCTAGCTTTGGGGCAAAACAGATGATAAGTGTGTGTGTGTGTGTGTGTTTTTGAGCTCCTGACTGAATTAAAGTGGGTAAATGTGCAGGTTTTTGTTTTAGCACAATTAATCAGAGCAGTGTTTTATATTAACATGAGTAGTTGTCATGGTGAAGGATGGAATTATCCATTATCATTCTGAAATTGTGCGTCTGGTTTCTCATCTTTCCCTCAGGGCCCCATGGGACCTAGAGGACCACCTGGCCCGACTGGATCACCTGTAAGTACCCCCTTTACTTCCAGAACAACACCCAAGCTTGGCACAGCTGTAGACAAGACACTGTTCCTTAGCAGACAGGATGCTCATGGCTAAATCTCATAATAGTAAAGTGTTTGTTGTAGTGTACACATGCCACATTGTCTGCCGCCTTTAGTGGATTAAATGAAAGCAATGACAAGCAATGACCACAACTTGACCACTGGCTTTGCAAACTCCTGGAAGGCTTGCATATCACAGGCTGTCAGAGATAAATGTTTACAGTTAGCGCTCTCTTAAATGAGAGCATCTGCTGTTTTCTGGCAGCAGGCAGCACATGAAGAATACTTTCATCTCTGGCTGCAGGCTCCAGGGCTTTTTCCTGTACCAGACATATTGTAGAATACCTGGCAATTTACCTTTCATACTGCCTACTGGGCTTACACCCCACACGCAAACACACCCTTCCTTTTTTCCTCTCCAAACGACAACAGTGCTAGTTTAGCCCTTCCTGGCAGACTCCAGACTAAAGCTGCTTAAATGTAGACGGTGCCATCTCACCTGCTTTGTTTTGACCGTTTAATCACATCTATGAAGCCACAGATTGGTTTTCACTTAAGATACCTTTGACTCTTTTTAGACATGATTGATAAACACAACAGACTCCCTTATGATTCTAGTAAGAATAAAAAATACCAATTGAAGTTACACATATTTTTTACTGCACAAGCAGTTATGGATATGTGCACTTTTTTTTTTTTTTTTTTTTTTTCTGGCCCGCAAGGAATACAGTCAAGAAATGGTTTCAGCTCTTCAAAAATCCACAGATCACCTCTACTGTGCCAGTGAATAAAACAGATTTTTCTCTCATCAGACATTTTCTTTCTCTTCCCGCCACATGTCAGGGCCCACAAGGTTTCCAAGGCAACCCAGGAGAGCCAGGAGAGTCCGGACAATCTGTAAGTATCCCGCAGTGCAGCGCTTCTCTGCTCCTTACCCTGGCTCACACTACTCGGTTTAATGCTTTATTATTTGTGTCTCTCAAAAGCTTCAGACCTTCTTAGGATTTTTTTGATTCTTTAAGACCGGTATTGTCTACAAAAAGGTTATTAGATTTAAAATGACTTCAAAATAACAATAATGTGCCTCACCCCATTCAGGCTCGTCTACCCTGAATAAGTCTGTCGAGCCAAGTCAGTGTTGAAACTCTAAGAATTAAATGTATAAATTTCAGCTATTTTTCTCCACCAATCATTAACTACTATGTACTCAAACTTAAAACCTGAAACTTAAATCTAAACTTAAACCTTCCGTCTAATTACGGAAAGCAGGACACAGAGCATGCACTGGACTTCAAAATGCCGAATAATTGTTATTTTGCCATAGCTTTCCATAGTTTCACTATCTACTCTTCCAGCTCAAGCTCTCGCTGAGGCTTTACTGAAATCAGAATACCAGCCCGATTTCCTTCAGCAGGTTGACAAAACAAGGTCTCCCCACTGCTGTGTTAATCTGCTCATGCGGACTTCAGGGAAAAAGGAAGAGTGTCTGAGATGCTGGTTTCTTTCTAAAATGTGCCAGTACATCATTAAGTGTAATTAAAATCAAATTTAGTTCCAGCAAATAAGTTCAAGTGTCACAAAGTTGGCAAAAATGTGAAGTTCAGAGAAAGCTTTAGTCTCTGAGTCGGAGCTACTCATGATCATGAGGGAAATAGTAATCTCACAAGTGCCATTTATAGGTTCAACCTTAGAGATCATAAAACAAAACAAGGGAACATATTATTGTAATAATAATGTGGGATCATTGTTATTTATTCATTCTGCACAAACTTCTTCTGTGGAACAAGATAAACTAATGAGATAATAAGACTGACACAATGTCAGCACAAATGAAGAAAGATTTCTAAAGAAGAAAACACCTTTCTGAAGTACCAAAAGGACAAGTTCACATTAATATGAATGCAAAGTTCATTACATTCTAGAATCCCAAATGCAGCATAAGCTGCCATTAATGATGTTTAAACCAGAGTCTATTCCTGGTGTCAAAACGTGAGAGCTGGGGTATGTTCTGAAGAAGTCGCCACTTTATCCCACACACACAGCCATACACACTCACACTTAGAATCCCCAGTTCACATGAGGTTTATGGACTGTGGGAGGAAGCCAGAGAGTAGCTGAAGTAAAACCCCCACAGGGACAGGGAGAACATGCAAACTCCACACTGAAAGACTCAAGCCCAGATTCACCTTATGTTATGGGGCAACACTGATGACCATAACATCAGCGTGGCACCCCGACATTAACACTTTCATAGTGAGCTGATAATTAACGCAGCTTCATGAGTTGCTGTTGGCTTCTTTCTTTTCTATAAGAGCTGGAGAGAGGTATGGACTATAGTTGTTTTCACCCTGAATCAGGGCAAACCACTTAAACGGTTTGCTGTTGCCCTCTGTCAGCAAGGAATGGGAACTGTGACTCACCTTTCTTTGTTTCCTTTGTCACCAACAGGGCCCTATGGGTCCCCGTGGCCCCCCTGGACCTTCAGGAAAACCTGGAGATGATGTAAGTGTGGTTATTGTTTTTTTTATTGTTGTTGTTTTTTTTATTAAACATCTATATTATGATTTATATTTTACACTGTTCATCCTCTACACAACGCAGTGATTACACAACAGAGTCTTCATTCAGGCTGGCTACAACACAGACCAGTATATAACCTTTGATAATGACTTTGTGTAGTGATTTTAAAGTACTGCAGCAGTAATTTCCCTTTGGTGATTAATAAAAGTGTAAATGAATTGAACTGAATTAAACTGAACTGAATTGACAAGACTTTTAAAAGACGAGCTCAGCTAGTGTTCTCTCAGTGTCCTGGATTAATTTTTAATTAAAAAAAAAAAAATGGTAGAAACAGAAAAAAACAAAATGAATCCCTTCACACAACACATTAAATGGAACTGATGCTAAATGCTACTTTTCTGCCCTGATAATCACTAACTATCGTCGTATAACTGCTTACCATCTGTTCCCCTGTGACACAATATTCATATGAGCATACATATATATATGTATAATATTATTTGATTGTTTAAATTATTTGTCAGTTGTTTGTAAAGTATTCGTTTCAGCTTCAACCTTTCTGTACCCCCTTTGTCTGTATTTGTCTCAAACAAACATTTTCAATCTATTCACAAAAAAATGTTCCAATCTTACTGTGTATTTAAACCTGTATGAAACTGACAAAAATACAGATAAACAATATTTGATTATGTATATGTTCACTCACATTTTGTATTTTGTCAGTCAGAGACAGAAAGTACCAGTAAGTGTACCTCTGGTTATCGTTCATATTTTTCCTGTGATTAAATGCCCACATGTGCTCCTTTCATTAATGCTGCATTAAATAATCTTTATAGTCTTTAGCAATCTCAAGACTTGTTGATGCAATGAAGTAAAACATTTTCAAATTATCCATGTTCCCTGCTTTTATATATCACAAAAAAGCAATGGAGAGGTCAGACATCAAAATGTAATTCCCACCTTCCTCCACATGATGGCAGTAGACATGACTACTAGTAATGATCAACCATATACCTACAACATATGTGTATATGTATATATATATATATATACATATACACATATACACATACACATACACACACACACACACATAGACGCACGCACACACACACACACACACTATAATATGTACATATTTAAATATTTTCATCATTCTCCCATTTTAGGGTGAGGCTGGCAAACCAGGCAAATCCGGTGAGCGCGGACCTTCTGGACCTCAGGTGAGTTATTTCAGTTCGATGATTCTTTTTTACTTTTTTTTTTTTTTTTTTTTTAGTTTGCAGTGCATATGTCCATATTTTTGGCTAGCACATTTTTTTGCATTCTCCTATAAATATTGACAGTCTGAAAACCTTGAGTTAGAAAACGAAAACCTCTTGGTGACTCATGATATCCCATGTGCCTGTTAGCTGTGGCAGGAGCCACCGTCAGTCTCCCTATAGACTGGGATCTTTGTTTCAGATTTCTAATATGGATTGTGTTTTAATTATTTTTACTATGTTACTGGTTGTTTTTAGCCAAATATCAGAGCAGTTTCTGGTTTTATTTAGTCCAAGCACAGACTCATCTCTAATCAAAGCACTTCTCACAGAGTAAATGTGTTTAGATATCTTTTTTTTTTCAGTATGTAATTTGCATGTAATAAGTATCTAATCTCCAACTTTATGTCAGCACAATACCATCATGTTGGCATAAAAATTGCACCTTTGTCTTGCTTCCTTTTAATTTGTTCTGATCAATTTTCCTGCACCTGCATAATAGGGAGCTCGTGGATTTCCTGGAACTCCTGGTCTTCCTGGCATCAAGGGACACAGAGTGAGTTTGTTGTCCTCATGATTTCTGAGCACAATAAAGTGAGCTTCATTATTTTCAAACTTCTAACTGTTCCTTCTCTGTGTCATTGCCATCATAGGGTTATCCAGGTCTAGATGGTGCAAAAGGAGAGACTGGCGCTGTTGGTTCTAAGGTAGGATATTATACCTGAGTCTGTACACCTTTAAATGCTTGTTATATCCAAAATACACCAAAAGAGACCAAGAAATGTCACAGACGTTAGAACATTGTAATGCAATCTTTCACTGATGCTTCTTTCTTTATTGGACCAATATAGAAAAAAAAAAAAACAGAGAGACTGAGAGAGTAGCTGTTGCTAAAGTGATGAGTAACTAGAAACAACTGTTTTCATTTCGGTCGAGACTGAGAGATAACCCTTCCCTGTTTTTAGGGTGAAGCTGGTGCTTCCGGAGAAGCTGGTGCTCCTGGACCAATGGTGTGTATTTGGTGACCACGCAGAAATGCCTGAAAAAGTACCAAGAATTACCGTTCAGTCTTAATTAGAATGGTCAGTCAATTTAAAAAAAAATGATCTCCTGTGCCTGTATAGGGACCTCGTGGTTTGCCTGGTGAGAGGGGACGTCCAGGACCCAGTGGAGCTGCTGTAGGTGCCATCATTCTGTTTGAATTCTCTTATTGGACACAAACTGACATGTAATTCATTGCAAATAGTTTGCTGCTTACTATGTGTGTGTGTGTGTGTTTCCCTGTTAACTTCATTGAACCGATTCAGGACAATTATGCCAGTAATTGTTTTAACCTTAATATGTCAGGAACTATTTATCATTCTGCCATAATTAATTGTTTTCTCTGTTCAGGGAGCACGTGGAAATGATGGGTTATCTGGTCCTGCTGGTCCTCCTGTGAGTATCATTTTCATTATTTGCATTCAGGTCTAGTAAAAAAAACATATAAAATTGCTGTCTATTTCTTCTGATGCTCATTTCTCCAGATAGTCTCCCACGTAGCCGACCCTGCAGGATAACAGTTTGAACCTGCACACCTGTGTGTGTGTCAATGACAAGTAGCTGACTTGACAGCCCAATTTTTTCTCCTCTGTAGGGTCCTGTTGGTCCAGCTGGAGCTCCAGGCTTCCCTGGCTCTCCTGGTTCAAAGGTAAGTCACATGGTTATGAAAGCAGTGCCCAAACCCCCCTTTCTTTACTTTTGCTGTCATTATACCGTTTCATGGAGCTTGCCCATGTATTTTTAATAGATTTGGTAGACTTATTTAACTCCCAGTCTCTTATTTTAAAGATTTCCCTTGACTAAGAGAAAATCGTTCACTCATGAAGCTGGAGTGGAGACTTGCTTAGATGAAATGAACAAATTAAAATCTCAGAAAACAGTTGGGGCCTGCTCAGTGAGGATTTTCAGGGGCGAGATGAAATTCTCTGCTGAAATTGGAGAAAGCTGTTCTGCCTCCATCTGTGTGGAAAATTAGGGAGGAAGGGGTTTTTAAGTGTTCTTCTTCTCTCACTTCCCCCATACTGTCTGTTTTGTTTTGTCTTTTTTATTTTCCCTCTCTGCTTTTCATCTATCTGTTCCTCCTGCATGGCAGACAGGCTGAGCCCTGTGCTCGAGGGTACTGCGCTAGTGGTTTTCCTCTTTCCTCAAGCCACTTCAGCATTATGGAATGCTTTAAAGAATTGGAAATGTGGTTATATCTTTTCAAAATCTGAGCGCTTCCTTTGAAGTAGTTAAGCTAAGTTCAGAAAACTGTGTGTGTGTGAGAGAGAGAGAGAGAGAGAGAGAGAGAGAGAGAGAGCGTCTCTGGGTGTATATTCATTATAGCAAGTTGTATTCAAAAACACGCAATTAAGTTTTATGTTTCACCCCGGGAGCCACGTGCTTCTGTGTGACTGTGTGATATATCAAAGAATGTCCCCTGCTGGGAAACTCAGATTACGTGCTTCTGCTGTGCCTTCAAGAATCAGCTCACTGTCTGTTTGGATCAGACATGCAAGTTAACTCCCTGAGTGTTCTCATTCAGAGAAAAAAAAAAGCTTCATTTTAGTTTTTGCTTTCCCTCATTTTAAGCCTTATGACTACAGCGTTGCACAGTAAAAAAGATGCTCCTGAAAAGAGTTAATGTAACTGGTAGTTTGTTTTTTTTTACTTCCCTCCAGCTCCAGATTTCCACCTGTATTTGGCAACAGCCAAGCTGCAGTCTTTTAAATAAGTAGATACATTTAGAATTGATTCAAGATCTCTCTCAGATTTCAGGACCAATTGAATCTCAGCATTGATAATAGTCTTTCCAGTTGACTCTACTGTGTACATTGTTAATTTTGAATATACAAACGCTATTATGTCATGCTGCTCTGCAAAGATCTACAGTGCTGCTGGAATAGCAGTAAGTAATTCCATTCAGCACCGTGAGGCTGCATACCAGCAGTGAAATATCTGGCTATTGTCCATAGGAGGAGTGTTCTCAGAATAGTTTCTTTGCATAGCAGCCCTTTTTTTTCAGTACTAAACCAGAAGTTCTGCAAAATATTATGCTCTTGGCCAGGAATAACACACTTGGGAAAGACACTGAAAAAGCAGCGAAGCAATTTATCTGTCCACTTCAGTGCTACTTATAGTAAATATTCAGTGCTAATTTTAACAATGAACTACAAAGATAGGTTGTTTTGTTTTTTTATTGCTAATTAACTCACTTCACAGAGATAATGTGCACTCTATGCTTCAGTCCTTAAATTTATAATATGCTACATTGTGTTTAAATGTTAATGTCAAATATAGCTCAGCTAACTATTCACTTACACATTAACTAAGATTTAAAGATTTCTTACTCAGTATTATAGCATTGGTTATTAGCAAATGGCAATACTTATAAGCGTATGATTGATATTGGGATCAATTGTGTAAAACAACAGTGAAAATGTAATTATTCAATGAGAAGCACAGGGGAACTATGGGTCCCCTGCTATTAGTTCATCAATTCACTCATAATGTGAGACCTCGGGGGGTAAATATGGCTAAATATATTCTAGCTTAGACTCAGGAAAAATACAGAAGTTAAGTCTTGCACAGTTACAGTGTAGCAGCACCCCAGTGTTGATGGACTACCAGAGTTTGTAAAGAACAAAAAAAAACAAAACAAGGCAAAATTACAAACTAACCACAAGCATAAACACAAGGGACAAACAGTATAGACCAGCGCAGGGCGGACAAAGACAGGACCTTATATACACAGAGAGAGGTAACGAGACACAGGTGAAACACATCAGGGGAACGAGGAACAGGAAAAACAAACAAAACAAGACTTCAAAGCAGGACCAAAACAGGAAAAACCTTAAACTAAAACCCAAACCATGACAGAAGTAGTTCATTTTGTTGTCACAGGTCTCTGCTTACCTGTCTGTTTTACTGCTATAGCACGAGACCAAAGTCTTGTCAAATTTCCACTACAGCAACTTTTCTCAGTGTACCACCATGTGGGCCAGAGACTAAAGAGAACACCAGCAGGTCATCTTACCATTTGAGGAACCATTTCTTTCATTTCCAGAGGGAACTTGAAGATAAGAAGCTGTGGCAGATTTAATGTCAGCAAGAGCCTGGATTTACGCCTCAGTTTATGTGGATTCTTCCCACTTCTCAAGCAGCTATAGATATAGATATCAACATCAAAGATGTCTGTAAATGGTATCTTTGATGTCGGTATCTATATCTGTAAAGATGTCAAATGGGTCATAATTAGTTCCGTTATATGTTGAAAGTAACACACTGTCAGTTATGGTTCGGGTATTCCCTCAAAGCCAGATTGAGATTAACTTCAAGAGAACTTCAATGTGTATTTAAACTGTATAGATTTTTTGAACGCTACAAAAAAGCTTACATGATTTCCCATTCAGATAATGGGGAAAGTTGTAAAGATTTATATGAAAGTTCCACTAATGGTTGTAATGTTTATGCACAAATTCTGTACATGGAGTTGATTGTTTAGCTTGGACCTCTGCTCTTCCAAAAACTAATCAGTGTAGCTCTGCAGGTGTATATTCCAACCTTCCACTTCAGTCAACTACCTTTGTCTTAATGATGATGCTGGTGATGATGACCATATATAATGATTTTAGGAATTTATATTACTTTATCAAAAAAACTAAACAAAACTCCAGTGTACAGAAAAGAGCAACAGCAATGGCAAACATGATATTGATACAGATATAGTTTGATTTGGTCATATACAATTTGGAATAACCAAAAGGAAATAGCCAAATTATGCAGGTCTAAAATAGAATTTTCTGTGTGAGAGTTATTGTGGGCTGGTGCTGACATCAGCTTATGTTTGCCTGAGCTCGAGCACACGCTCTACCGGCCTACTAGTTAAAAGAGAGGCATATAAGTAGGTGTAACATATATCTGTTAGTAAACCACGATCAGCAACAGCCTAAAATCAGTTTTCTCACTATGAAAAGAGGACAAGCTGCCATCTCTCCTTGAGGTTGCAAATTATTTGTTTCTAGGCAGAACCTTCATGTGAGCTAAACAGTCACTGTTGGCTACTCATCCAAAATCTACTTGTATTGAAAAAGAAAAGAACAAAAAAAAGAAATCAGCTTATGTTTTATGAAGGCTGTTTCACAAATTTTGTCCAGAATAAAGAAATTATTTATTTCTATGGCTTTCTCTGAGGGTAAAATTAGATGGTGTTTTGCTGAGTACTTGAGCAATCTAAAGGGTTTAAAGATAAACACAAAACCAGTAACGATTTTATGCAATAAGCGTCAGCTCCAGACAGGTTGTTCATGTGGAGCTAAGAGCTGTCATTTTATTACCATTTAGATATAAGTGACGTAGAAGAGGACACTGATAGTTCATCGTTGTAATGGAGATATGCATGCAGAGTGATAATTGTTGTATTGCCGTCAGTAGCAGCAGAGCAACAGCTCACTTAAACTCTTCCTATATTATTAGATTGTATTGTTTGAGGAATCTGCAACTTCTGAAAAAACAAGACTTAGATACTGGTGTGCTGGTGGGATTCATGAGCGTCAGTAAGCTTTGCAGTTGTGCACGAGTTGGCAAGACAGTGAAGGCCATCATTTTACTTATTTAAATATACTAATTAAATGGGATATAATTGGAATGGACCGTATAGAGTGGCAGATGTGAGCACAATAAGTTTCTTATGTTGCCTCATTGAAATAGTTAAAATTCTTTGCCACATGTATGTGAATGTGCAAATTTACTGTAGTTTAGCTTTCCTGTTTAATTTTGTCCTTCCTTTTTTTTTTACTGTTTACCAAAATAAAATGATTTTTGCAACTAGTTAATGGGTTTAAAAGTTAACTCCCTCCTTCATTCATTTCCCATTTTTTAGCTTTTGTCCTGTTAAACCTGACTTTTATTGACTGTTGTTGCTCTTCTTTGTTTGTTCAAGAGATGGGCACTGTGCACCCTTACATGTCACATGACTTACATGCCCGTCTTTAATCTGTGTTGGTTGTCAGGGAGAAGCTGGACCTACTGGTGCTCGTGGACCTGAGGGTGCTCAAGGACCCCGTGGAGAGTCTGGTACTCCTGGATCGCCTGGACCTTCTGGGGCTTCTGTAAGTGATTTTTCAAAAACATGAGTTATAACAGAAAAAAACATATAGTATATTGACATTTTTTAAATATTCAAAGCATCTGTTGTTTTCTTGTATTTCACAGTACACATAGTCTGACATACATGAGATGAACACAGCCAACGATTATTTTATATTGAACATATCCCACTTTCTTCCTACGTCTAAGAAACATTACTAAGTAGTTGTGTTGATAAAACTTGTTTCTTGGACCAGTTAATTTACTTGTTTTGTGTCTTCATAATTACAGGGCAACCCTGGTACTGATGGCATCCCTGGATCTAAAGGCTCATCTGTAAGTTTTTCTGTTACCTGTTGAAATGTTTGGACTAGTCATGTAGATTTCTTACTCACTTGCTCTGTTCCTACATTAAAATTTTTGGCAACATAACGATTTATGATTCGTTCTCTTTTTCCAGGGTGCTCCTGGTATCGCTGGTGCTCCAGGTTTCCCTGGACCCCGTGGACCTCCAGGACCTCAGGGAGCAACTGGACCTCTTGGGCCCAAAGGAACATCCGTAAGGAACATCATTGACTTACTTCTTAACTCAGTTCTAATTGCTCATTTCCCAAAATATTTACTACTAATTTCATATCCAAAATTATTAACCATGACTGTCATTTCCTTCTGTTCTTCCTTCCTGTTTGATGTCGTCTTCGTTCAGGGAGATCCAGGTATTCCAGGATTCAAGGGGGAAGCTGGACCCAAAGGAGAAATTGTGAGTTTTGTTGTCTTTTGCGTGTTTCTTTGCACTTCATCCTCATCACAAAATGTAAACACTGATAATAAAAAAAAAATCTGTTTATAAAAATCTTCCCAAATGCTTTAAGAATACAAAATTTAAAAGGGAAAGAAATCTATATGCCTCGATTGACTGATAGGGTTCATACTTTACACACAAAAAAATTATATACATATATATA
>JBAMYA010000020.1:5035710-5055166 GCA_037176975.1 Arrhamphus sclerolepis
CATATATATATTTTTTTTTTAAACTGTGAATCAAGTATTTGGGTAAAATGTTCCATAGTCACTTTGGGATGAATAATTCTGATCTGAACTTTATATCTCTCACTGCTATTTTGATTTTGTTTATCCATTGCAAAATCATATTTAAGTCTAATACTAGTAATAGATTATTTATACATCATATTTCTGTAACATACACACAGCTAGATTTCATCCTAATTTCCCCCTTTTTTTGTTTTTCAAGGGTGTTCCTGGAGAGGGTGGAGCTGCTGGTACCACTGGACCCCGAGTAAGTTCACCGTCCTCATTTGTCTTAACTCCACGTAATCTAGTCAGACGACACGCCACTAATGTATCGCTTTATCGGATCTTAGGGAGAACGTGGTTTCCCTGGAGAGAGAGGACCAGCAGGACCTCAGGGTCTACAAGGACCCAGGGGTCTGCCTGGAACTCCTGGAACTGATGGACCCAAGGTGAGTCCAGTAACCTGAGGAGGTTTTACAAATGATGAAACATTGTTCCCTGAGGTGTAATCCAGTTTCTGAAAAAGTTCTCAAAGCACTTGTGCCAGGCTTGTTAATATTCTTTCTGCAGTGCGAGCAGATGATTAAACTACCTCATGTGTATGTGAGCTGAGTTGATTAAATTTAGTTGGGTTTTATTATAATTATTATTATTGTTCACCTGTTTCTGTGATTGCCCCAAACAAAAAGCCATTTAAAGAGTTAATCTGCCCTGATCCTGACTCCCACTGTCTTGTAAATTGTCATTAAATGACAGCCTAATGGTAGTCTATAGTATATTTCTGTCATGAAACAGCACCCTGTTCATTTATCTTGATAAGCAACATCTAATCTCATAAAGGGGAATTAATTTTGGTGCCTTGATGACCCAAGCAGCACTTTCCAAATTAGAGTTTGTGGCCGTGAGATGTTTAACAAGAGCACAAATCATATTTCGGTCTCATGGCAATTTTTTTTGTTGTTTTTCTGACTGTCCTCTAATTTTTGCTTGAATATTCAAGAAATGAATCAGCTTACGTGTGGTCAAGTTAGACATCTTTTTGATCACGAGTAAGAAAAATCTGTGAATTACTGTGACATCTGTCAGAGTCAAACCAGAATTAGTTCAATAAAACTCATTTTATGCCACTCCCCATCCCTCACCCTGTATACCCAAGTATCTGTAGCTCTTTACCTGCATTTAAGCCTTACATTATAATGGGTCCATAAAACGTAAGTGTTTTAACGACAATATCTTTACTATCCCTACTGGCAGCTCAGTATATCTGCTGTCAGGCTTTACTCTTGCATGCCAGTGAATTCCAGCCAGAGCAGTCTTATGCCTGCACTGTGGGCAAAGGAAGAGCTCAGAGAGGCTGCAATTCTCATTTCTGATTTGTTATCAGCTCAGATTTTAATCCCAGTTTAAAGATTTTCTTCCTGTCAGGTCAGGCAGAAGCGGATGGAAAGGATGAGGATTATAAAGCTGACATGACTGTGATGGGGATAGAGTTGAGGGGGGAGGGACTGTTGTTGGTTAAAAAAAAAAAAAAAATCTACAGTGATTTGCTACACAAGTCACGTTGTTATGTACATCAGTACATCAGTCATTTCCACTTAAAATCAGAATAAACAGTACTGCAAAGTACTGACATTACTTTTAGATAAAAATAACACATGATACACACCTTTTAATCATAGGTGTATTACATATACATATGTATAGACAGATAGATAGATAGATAGATAGATATGTATACATATATGCATATGTTTGTGACATGAGAAGAAGTGAATTTCTTCGATTAACAACTTGGAAGCAATTAAAAATCATAATCAACAAAAACAAGTATAAGTTCACCCTTAATGCAGACAGTCCAATTATGCTCATGATTATGAAGGGCTCTCCACACTGAAAAAGAATTAGATTCATACACACACACACACACACATATACATTTATATACATACATACACACATAAAACACACACACACACACACAACAGTGGCCATCTGCACCTTTGCTGGCTTTGCCACAGCAGTCCATAAACACCGTTCTAATTGGGTCATTGGCCGCGCCTGTGAAGCTGTGGATGAACCTGCCTGCTCATGTGGGGGAACTCACCATTCTCACTGCTAGTTTTGATAATGGATTTTAATAAAACCTTTACTTTCTTAATTTGAAAGTTTAGTCTTCATTTCATGTTGAGTCAGGTTATAGCAAAATGCAATCTTTTTGGACTGCTGAAAACCTTCGCTTTAACAATGGAAGAACCTTTTTTCCCTTCCAATTTTATGGAAGATGTACATTACGGAAATTAACACAGTGGGAATGGTAAATTAGGAGATTGTTCTGCCTGTTGTCTTTTCAGTTTTGTAAAATATGTTATTAATAGATGTATAAATCACTATCCATATGCAACTAAGACTTGAAAGGCTTATTTATTTATTTTGCATGTAGGCTCCAGTCTAATAAATCCCCACTTTTAGAGCATAGGGGTAATAAACATAAATTAACCCCCTTTCCAAAGAATCTGAGCCTATAGTTGGAGCTGAGAGAGGAGGTCCCTTTAATAAATATAGATTCCTAAACAGACCTTTAAATGAGACGGAGTAATTGGAATAAACCATGTAGAGGGGTGAGAGTGAGCGTTAAATTCAGTTTGCCTTGTCTCCCTGAAGTAGCTCCTCGCAGCTGTCTAATCTATGGGTTTAACTCTGTATTTGCACTCTAATACACAGACTTTTTATATACACTGTTCCAGATTTTAAGTGTCAAAATAAGCCATTGCAAAAAAGTATGAGAATTTATACGAAAAAGAAATAGAATAAGAATAAAGGTCTGCCTCTAATATAAACCTGTTACCCTTGCAGTCGAAGTAAATAAAGGCATTGTGCTCTGTTTGAGTAACTGTAGTGATACTGTAGCACAATAGAAGCTTGAAATGACTTATTGAACAAACTTTCTCCCATTATTTTTAATTCAATGACAACCTTGAACATGTATTTTTTACTTATTTATTTTATTTATTTGGGGAGGGGGTGTTCAAACATTAAACCAAATTAAGCAAAAAATATGACAATTAATTAGTCTTGTTTTGAACCATTTCTAAACACCTGCAGTCAGTGCTTACATGTAGTTATTCAGTATTCAATTATTCAAAGTACTTTTTCGGTCTTTGTGTCTACCTATTGTTTTAACCACTTTCCTTTTACTTCGGATTTATATTAGGGAGCCATTGGACCAGCTGGTACTGGTGGAGCTCAGGGACCCCCAGGCCTGCAGGGTATGCCGGGAGAGAGAGGAGCAGCTGGCATTCCTGGACCCAAAGGAGACAGAGTAAGTCATGATGAGAGTCAGAGTAAGTCAAAGACTTAAAAAAAAAAAAGAATATTTACACATTAAATATGTTGAATTTCCCCTATTTTTGTGTCTATTTTCATATCAAGTGACAATTATTTTTCTTTGTGTGTTTTTTTATTTTATTCCTGTAGGGAGACATTGGAGAGAAGGGACCTGAAGGTGCTTCTGGCAAAGACGGTGCCAGAGTGCGTGATTTCCACCATTTCGGTTTTTTTATGAATAATAATAATTTGTGTTGAATACAGACAGTTCACTCAGATGTTTAAATCTTGAACAGGTTCATTTAAAAATAAAGAAAAATGCTTCTTAATTCTAAGACATAGGGGTCTTAATTGGGAAATTGTTCCAACGTGTATGTCTTTGTAATCCTCACTTATTTCTGGTCACAGGGGCTGACTGGTCCCATTGGCCCTCCTGGTCCCAGTGGTCCCAACGGTGAAAAGGTGAATGTTTTTCTTGTCATGGATACACCTTTGCTGAAATCTCAACACTTTAGAACGTGAAGCCCGTGCCTCCTCTCACTAACCGAGTACGTACAACAGATCTTTATGGATTGGTGTGTGTTGCTCACAATGCTCTTTTGCTTTACTGTAGGGTGAATCAGGTCCCGCTGGTCCCTCTGGAGCTCCTGGTACTCGCGGTGCTCCTGTAAGTGTCGCAGTTTCATCAGTAGCAGTTGTATATGCATTTGAGATGCTGGTATCTTAGAAAGTTATGCCAATTTTTTTTTGTAGTGGACAAGATTACTGGTCACTTAGAGTTTTCTGTTTTTGTTTAAACTTTCTCTTTATCTTTTAGGGTGACAGAGGAGAGAATGGACCCCCAGGACCTGCTGGTTTCGCTGGACCTCCTGTAGGTTTGAAACAAACAACATTATAACCTCCATTCACTTTAAATCTGCAGATATATAAAGAACATAAAATCCAGGGCCACCGGGGACTGTCAGTAAATAAGTACAACCCAGATTGTTAAAGTATCTGTCCTTCAGATTACATTGTGGATTTCTATTGATAAAGAAACACTTAGACCAATCCCATTAAAAAATATAATATGGTGATCTAAATGATCATGTCCTATATTTAATGAAAGTTTAGATTTAAAACCCTGACACTGACGGTAGATCAGCTTAGTAGTCATGCTGTTGGGTTAGATGCAGATTTATTTTTGCAACGTCTCTCCCTCAAAATGACAATTAATGGGAGGTAAAATGCTCCTCCCAAAATCTGATATATTCTTCAGTACTGATCGCACCTTCACAGAAAAGCAAAATGTGCATCTAATGCGCACTAGGGTGTCCCTGTGCTGTGGACACCAGCCCTGCTTGATGACGACAAGCCAGTAGGACTTCACTTCAATCAAGCATCATTATCTAGAAACAAGAATGTTGTTGTCAAATTTCCACTTCACCCGAGGCTACTTTAAGTAAGTCCAAGCTCAGAGAAAAAAACAAAAAAATCATCTGCGTATCTTGTATGTACAATATCTTGTTTCCTTTGCCTGTTAAGGTTTTTACCTGGAAACACTTGGATACTTTTACCTTTGCTCTCCTATTGGTAACTGATCTTTCCTGTTTCCTCGTGTATAGTTGTGTAGAAGGATTTCAGTGCAGGCTTTCCAAAGTCTGCCCTGCAACTTTCATTCATTCATTTTCTTTTTCCTGAAGACTTCCAGACAGACATCAAATAAATGTTTTTCATAAGCCACATCCTTCCAAATGGATATCATCAATATGTTTGTGGCAATACAATTTATTTTAAGATTTTTTTTTTTCCTCCTAGGCTGCACAGTGATTAATTATAGATTTTGTGTCATGACAAATGACACTACACGATGTGTGAATAATTATTGTTTGCAGCTTACACACTGTAACATCACAGCTTATCGCCACACGGACAGAAAACAGACATGCATGGTGCCTAAAAACATAAGCGGCTAATATTTGGCAATCTGGAAAACGGTGTCAGAATTCCAGTCAATTCTCTGTAAAAAAGAAAATGAAAGAAAGAAACTCATCTTAGCAACTGCACTTTTTTAATGTCAGTTTCTTTAAGCTTATTTGTTCTTTATCCATACGTATAGCACTTTAAAGTACGACTATTCTTCAACAATCGGGGTGCTCCAGCATTGTATCGACAAAATGTATTCTTTATAACAAGCTAAAATACTGCTCAGGTTTCTCCCACTACCTATGACACTAAGCACGTCAAGTAAACACACCTTATCATGTTTTTCTTTCAGGGTAGCGATGGTCAGCCTGGGACCAAGGGAGAGCAAGGAGAATCTGGACAGAAGGGAGATGCCGGTGCTCCTGGACCTCAGGGACCATCTGGTGCACCTGGACCAGCTGTAAGTGTCTTCAAAGTCTTTTTTGCCATGAAGTTGTGCATTGTTGTAGTCGCTCTGTCTTAATTCAAAACAATAAGGGCTTGAAAGAATGAATCGCTGCAGCTTTGTGAGGTTTTGTTTTTAATTATCTTGAAGGTTATAAAGTAAGACAGATAACAAGTGACAGGCAATCCTTCAAAAAGTAGAAATATTATGTGTCTGTCTCTCTTTGTTGAATATTCATTTAATATCAAGTCAGAGTGACAGTTGACCTTGTCAGTGTTTGTTCCACATCAGGCAGAAATAAACAAGCTTACCCAAACATGAAATAGAAAGCAAAAATCAGTAACACATACAATGTTTTGTTTTTCAGGGTCCAACGGGTGTTTCTGGACCTAAAGGTGCTCGTGGTGCTCAGGGACCTCCTGTAAGTGGCCCTTTGAAAATGTTTTCGTCTGTGTAGAAGCCTCTCACTTTCAGTCCTTTGAAAGTGTTATGCTGCTTTACCTTTGTTCTGTAACTTCTGAAATTATTTTAATTTTTTCTTCAACACTTTTTCTCTGTTAGGGTGCCACTGGTTTCCCTGGAGCTGCTGGCCGAGTTGGACCTCCCGGGCCAAATGTGAGTTCATTATCCTGATAACTTAATCCTGCATCCATGCAAGCTCATACGTAAATATACACCCATTTTGTTGTAAACAAAAAATTAATTAATTAATGAAGCACCTGGCAAGATGAGACACCCAAAAACCCCAGTTATGGGAAAGGAGAACATTGATTTATGCTTTACAAGCAAGAACTAATTGTATTAAATGGAAGTTTATTTTATTTGGGGGTTGTATTTGGGGTGACATAGGAGGCACTTGTTCTCAGTGTTCCAGCATTCACACACTCCCACAATAGTTTGTCCCAAACAGCATGTGTTTATGAACGAGAGTTTTACAAACCTGTAAAAAAAGGAGGTGCAACACATGAAAAGTCTGATTCTGTGTAGCTGCTAATTGATGCTGTATGTGTAGTCAGAAGCTATTTAGAGCTGCAAAGATGGCTATAAAAAGCCTTATGTTTATGGCAATGTGTTGTGAGTCTGTGTACATATCAAATCAAAGCAAATCAGACTTTATTTATAAAGCACTTTTCATACAAAACTGAATGTAGCACAAAGTGCTTTACATGTCTAAAAGTTATACATTATTATATAAAAATAGGGCCCAATCCCCCCGCCCACACACACAAAAAACACCCACTGTCCCAGATACACACAACAAACACATCAAAAATTAAATTAAATTAAAGTTAAATAAAATAAAATAAGGTTTGCACACATTAAAGCAGAGGTCTTATAAATTATAGGCATCATAATGTATCAACATATACAACACATTTTGTTCAATTATGCTGTTTGATCCGCTTCACAATTGTTAGGGTAATCCTGGACCCGCTGGTCCTGCTGGCCCTCCTGGTAAAGATGGACCTAAGGGCGTGAGAGGAGATGGTGGTCCCCCCGGCAGACAAGGTGACGCTGGGCTCCGTGGTCCTGCAGGGACTTCCGGAGAGAAGGGAGATGCTGGAGAGGACGGTCCCCCTGTAAGTTTTTCATTCTATCTTCATCATACTCACTCCGCATAACACTCAAGACACTGGCTTTTATATCATTTGTAACTTCCTGACCTCGATGGAAATACCACTACGGATCCTCAAGCATGTGTGGATGCTTGTTTATCCACTCTAAAAAGCCTGCGCGGAGAAAACAAAATTATAAAATGTGTTTGGGGCTTTTCTTCAGTGATTTTTTTCGTCTCTTTTTTTTTTTTTGTTTCAGGCTTTCATGTGGTTTTGTCAGCCAGAAACCCAATTTTATCAGTAACAGACACACTCTCCATTAATACACAGAGCTGTCAGTGTCAATCACTGACTCTAATAGCAGACCAAGACATGTGACAGCACAGGGCAGTACGATCCAGTGACAGTGACGGAACCCACGCTTTTACCTTGCATACCTTCAGAGCTGCATGCACACACACACACATCATGAGCAATTGCAAGATAATGACATCCTGCGTTACTGATGATGGCCTACTCAAGCATTAATATAGCTGCTGTGTAGAGACCCCTCCTTCCTATAGCTTTTGCCTGGTATATGAAATTGAGTGGAGAAGTCAAAACATAGAAGTCTTCTTCTGCATGTTTCAGCTGTCACTTAGAGTCCGGTGTTCACTGTCAACATGTTTCAGAGAGCTGCTAGACATGCAACAGAGCAGGCTAAGATGATGGACACATTCATGTTAAAATGTGTGACTGTGATAATAATCACATCTCAAATATAGCTAGAAATGCAGGATATATACACGTTTGAACTTCAGCATAGAAATCATCATAATAGTTGAACATTCCCCTATCAGAATGTTTATGTAACCCAAAAACATAAATAAAAAGAGCAAAACTTGCTGGTTGTAAGTTGTGTATTCAGCTTTTGTTTTTCTCTTTTTTTTCTTCTTTCTCCTCTCAGGGTCCCCCAGGACCGTCAGGTCCTCAAGGGTTAGCTGGTCAACGTGGTATTGTCGGTCTGCCTGGACAGCGAGGTGAAAGAGGGTTCCCTGGTCTGCCTGGACCTTCTGTAAGTAACAAACAATTCACGTAATTAAGCAAGCAAATCCTCAATGCTGATTAATTTGTCATGAAAGGATTATCTAGCAAATAATTGGTCATTGCCAAAACTAGAATTTGTGTCTCACAGTTTCCAGTAGCCTGAAGCATCATCTTCAAATTGCTTGATTTGCACAAATGCATGACATTCAATTCACAGTAATACAGATGAAATATCTATTAATGTAAATCAATTAGTAAAACTAGAAGTAAAGAAAACACATCTATGTATACTGGTTTTCCTTCTCATAATTTTCCATTGTGTTCAGTTTGGCATTCTTCACTCTTCAGACCTTCAATGGATCAAATGATGAACTGACTATAAAAAATATTAACTGACTAAGAATTGTTGGTATTGACAACCTGACAAAACAACATTTTAGAGGAGAAACAGAAAACAACAGACTGCCCTCACAGTTTAGAGTCTGGAAATCACATCTTAGGATTTTTTTTGTATAGCAAAAGATTGATCCATCATTGAGGTCTTTGTCTCGCAAACATTTGTTGCCAGTTAACAAAAAATGTTTTCCGGTCTTGTGAGTAACACAACATCTGTTTACCTTAAATATCAAAACAGACTAAACTACATTCCGGTAGGTTTGCATCCACCATGACATAGATGAGCTTGTGGACTGGACCCCGCCTCAAATTCAGCCTTCACTCATCTGTATATCAGACACTATATGTGACTTTATCGCTGATAATGATTTTTCTGTTGTGTTGAATGCATGCCTCCATGGGTGTACCAGCATTTAAACATGCTGATCTTTTTCACATTTTTAATTGACAGGAATAAGAACGGAAAGTATGTTCAGTTTCCTGCCTAACTGAAGTGATCATAAAGTCAGTCCTGCTGTGGAATTAGCATCTAATTATGGCTTTTCTCTCTGTGAAACCCCAGTGAGAGATTCAGACATAAATAATATGCATTTCAAGAAGTTCACACATTCACAGAAAGGTAAAATTTGCTTAAACTCATCTGGAAAACAGGTCTTTTTTTTTCTTTTTTTTAATGAAACATGTTTAAATTAAATTGTAAGTTTTCATATGAATATTTTAAGAAAATTAAAGAAAATTGAAAAAAGAATGAGGTACAAGGCTTTGGTGCTTGTGATATCAGGACCCTTCACACTGAAGTTGTGATTCAGAAACTCAGCCCTCATTCAGCTGAAAAGCTTCATAACTGTTTATTCCATGGATTTTGACAACAACGTCTATCCACAAAAATCTGGACATGTAAACACCTTCTAAAACAGCTGTCGTGGTGGTCCTGCTGCAGTACGCGTCTCCACAACCACATGATAACACACATACAGGCAGATCTCCAGACTCACTCAGTGACAATACTATCTCTGCAGTCACTGCTCTTAATAAATATTCATGAATGTGGCATGTGAGCATGATGCAGAAAGTTTTGTCACTCAGTAAAGTGAATTTGGAAAAAGCAGCAGAGAGACTCTGGGCTGACTTGTACTTTGTACTGATTTGATCAAAGTAAAAGCCTGTTACATGAGCCATGGCTTTTCTTGTGATTCCACTTGTACAGCGTTGCACATGACACAAAGCTTCCCCTGCTTGCACTTCACAGTATCTGATATGCGACATAGGCCATGTCCCTACTTACAAAATCTCAGTGGGCATGTCCTTACCATTCATTATTCATGGGTTTGCATGAAGGCGATGCCAAAAAATCAGCAGTGACACCAAACTCACCAAGGAATATGCTTTAAATAACTGACTGAACTGCAGGTTCAATGTCTGTCATGTTTGGGAGGTTTCTTTATCTCATTGTGCACTAGATACAAGTGATCAAAACTGACCTTTATCTGGTAGCACAATGTGAAGTAGTGTTTAAGGATAAAAGCTCGCCATCTGACAGATTTAGGTCACTTATTCTTATCTGATTATCTAATGTTTTTCTTATCTGAATTGTCTGATTTGCATAGAGAGGAAAAGTAAAAGTGGCGCAAAAATGCTATCATCCCATACGTAGAAGGATGGTCTGAGAAAAAAATCAGGAGCATCTTCTCCAAACACAACATACTGGTTAATTTCAAACCTAACACCCCCCTCAGAAAACAAAAACTGGTTCACCCTAAGGAAGACACCCAAAGATATACTGAGCAATGCTGTATATGCAGTCCAGTGCTGTGAGGAGTGCACAGATCTTTCATTTGTGGATTCATGCGACCAAAACCATGTACACAACTTACTGGAGACTAAGGATTATAACAACCCACAGGCATAAAGGGTGGGTCATTGATTTGTACATGACCTCGTAACTTATTGTTCTAAACTCCCCACCAGTTTGAACTGACAACGGTGAAACATCTTCAAGAACAAAGAAGAAAAACAAATCCTGTTGATTCAAACTGATTTACCTTGGAAATTAACATAAACTGACTAAAGACTGGATGAACATACCATTCCCAGAGTTGGGTTTTTGCTTCAACTGACAAAAACACAAAGAAAGGTTGTCCAGTACCCCTAGCCAGCATTGTTTTTCTAAATCAGCTTGATGAGATTAACAGGAAAGCAGTTAAAGAAGCACAACGTTCCAGTCTACAATTCAAATAGCAGTTTTAAAAACTTAATTTTGCACTAAAAGCTGAAATTTTAAGATACAAGTGCAATAATAAGGACGCATTTTGACCTTAACCTACCTTTAATCTGGAAAAAAAAACGGAAAAAAAAAACCCGACAAGAATAACTTTCATATTGATTATTACACTGTTATTCCAATAAACAATTTTGCTACTTAAATGATTTTCTCCATTTGAACACTTGAACATTTGTTCATAAACTACTAGATATATCTGCAAAAGTCATTCACTTGGATGCCAGAGGGAACGTACAGAACTCTTCAGTTCCAGAGACTGCAGAAAAGGTGAATCAGCAAAGTTGAAGAAGTCCTCTGCTTTCTTCTCAGGGTGAGCCTGGAAAGCAGGGAGCTCCTGGTTCTGCTGGAGACCGTGGACCCCCTGGGCCTGTTGGACCACCTGGACTCACTGGACCTGCAGGAGAACCTGGCAGAGAGGTCAAAAAATGACCACACATGCATGGTTTCATATTCACATCTGCCACATCCAGTCCAGAGGCTCACACCCACATTTACTATGTGTCACTGTAGCATACTTCATTACGAGTCATATAAACTATTCAGTAGGACACCTGGTTTGGTTAAGGTGCAAGCTGCTGACAGTTCATATTGTTCTGCCATCTGACAGGGCAACCCCGGATCTGACGGACCTCCTGGCAGAGATGGTTCCACTGGAATCAAGGTGAAAAATGCAAAATACACATATTGTTTTATGCCACTGCAAGCATATGGCAATTAATATGTTCCGTTAGCAACTATTATGGTTAGTTTTCAAACAAAACTTAGTCTTACTATTATAGAAATGTAAAGTGCATTTTTGAGATCAGTAAATTTAAACTCTTGATAACTAAATTTGAAACATCTCCACTTTAAGCATTGTAAACCTGATGTTTAGTGTTTTTCTGCCCTTTTGGGATTAATTAATTGATTCAGTCAATGGTGCTTCATAACTGTTTCTAAAATAATTAGTTTAAAAAGCAGCATCCCTATTCAGTTGTATTTGTATTAAAATTCAACTGTCTTTCTTTTTTCTGCAACTACAACAAAACAATCATGAACCATTTCTTCTTTTAGTGTCTTTTAGCGTTTAAGGCCATTGTGGGACTGTAGTGACTCCTTTTCTTTTCTTCCTTGAGTACACAGTGTATGTTGCATGTCTCTGTAGAGAAAAAAAAACAACTATGCAAGAATATGAAATAATGATTTTATCTTTTTTTGTGTGTGTAATTTGTCATATATCTCTTTTGAACAAACTGTGCTCTCTTTGCTGCAGGGTGATCGTGGTAGCACTGGTCCTGCAGGTGCACCTGGTGCTCCAGGTGCTCCTGGTGCTTCTGGCCCAGTTGGTCCCACTGGCAAACAAGGAGACAGAGGAGAGCCTGTGAGTGATGACTGCAGTTTATGCACACATTTTATTTTACAGCAAAATGTTTCTTAACCACTAAAAATGTCTCAAGCGTGTCATCACTGACTGGCTTACTTTGGTTATTGACATGACATTTATTCATTTATGTTATTTAGGATTGTTAACAATTATACACTAGAAGAAGTCGTACTGAATAGTAAAGCAGATACACCCAAATGTTGCAACAGTCCTTCTGTGTTTACCCTCTTTCATTTCTCTTAATTTTCAGGGTGCTCAAGGACCTGCTGGACCTCCAGGACCAGCTGGGGCGAGAGGAATGCCTGTACGTATGCTGCTTGCTGTGTCTGAGGAAGCATAACTGAACACAGAATTTTTTTAGAAAGCACTTTTGAATTCAGACGTTTCACACTACAAGCGTAGGTCAGAAAAGACTTTTATTACATGCTCATAGGGACCACAAGGACCCCGTGGTGACAAGGGTGAGGCTGGAGAAACTGGTGAGAGAGGACAAAAGGGACATAGAGGTTTCACTGGACTGCAGGGTCTTCCAGGACCCCCGGTAAGAAGCCAAATTGACTGTAATGCACTGCTGAAAAAAATGATGGAAACACTTCAGAAACTGATATTTGATTTTTTTTTTTAAAAATGATGAAAATATTGATGAAAATATGAAAATATTTTATTATTTGTTAACATACTGTCATAGTGACAGTATTTGGACAACAAAATAATAATGCATTAATAACAATTGGATTTATATCTTAGAAGTTTTACTGTCATGATATTATACTATAAATACAAGTATTTCCTTAATTTATGTTTGTTTGTTTGATTTTTTTTTTAGCAATATGTATCTGCATGCAGATGTCAATAGTGCTGTTTTATATTATAATCAGTCTGCTGATTTTCACTGTGTTTCCCTGTATTAGGGTCAAGCTGGAGACCAGGGTGCTACTGGACCTGCTGGACCTGCTGGACAAAGAGTGAGTACAAACATAGACTCTATTTAAATAAATAAATAAATAAAAAGAACTGGGCAAACCCTGTTGTGATGTCACCCACATATTAACTGAAGTGTCTTTTAAACCTGTTTTTCAGGGCTCTGAGAAATAGCTCAAGTCCGAGTCAAATCAGAAGTCCTTAAACTAGGATTCAAGTCCAACTTGAGTCCTCGAATGCAGTACTCGAGCCCAAGCCCCGGACTCGAGTACTGTAAGAATGCACTGTCAGTGTGTTTATTTCTGTTGTAAAGCTGTAAATTGTAACATGGGGTTCAATTTATAATGTTTGGCATCTGAAGTCTGCCCCTAGTGGTCATTTAATGAACTGCTATTTTTCCCTTCTTCACCAGTTCTGAAAACCAGTTGCCCCTTGGAACAAACTCTACAAAAATACTCTTCTGATAATAAAAACTTGAAAACTATTTAGAATCCAAAGACAGATAAATGTGCATTTAGCATGTGAGGGTTTTTGTTTGTTTGTTTTGAGCTGTATTGTATTTCAAACCAAAGTTTGATGTTTTTGTGTGTGTGTTATCCTCTTTTATTATGTAACACAAGAAATGTCTCCATTTTAGGATTAATAAGGATTATCTAATCTCATCCAACATCTGTAGGGACCACCTGGACCTGTTGGCCCTGCTGGAAAGGACGGTTCAAATGGTATGCCAGGACCCATTGGACCCCCTGGACCTCGAGGTCGCTCTGGTGACACCGGCCCCGCTGTGCGTATCTGTAATAACTTTGCTTCTTTATAACATTAATCTTCCTCTGAAGATTCAAACAGGAAATAATAACTTCTTATAGGTGAACGGAGGGTTCATTTTTATTTATTTTCATTGTGCAGTTAGAACAAAACATTATTTTAAGTGTTCGTGGCCAATTAGTTTTCTAGGAAGAGGAATTTAAACGGCACCTGGGATTGTAAAAAGAAAATAAAAATCATCTTGATAGTCCTTGAAATAGTAAAAGTCTGTGCGAGACTCACACATTGTAATAGCATCATGGGTAGCAGGTCAGCTGAAAATGATATTTCTTGGACACTTTAGTTTTCTGCAGCTGGAATAATTACATATTATATGACCTGCTTACATGCTTCGCTAAGTTACCATTATGTCCAGCTTTGTCTTTCTTCTTTCTGTGTATTCAGTCATATCTCAGTCAAATGTTATCCACGCTATAGATTTACAATACATGTCCCTTTTGAAATAACTATAGGAATAAAAGATTACAGTAGTTAAATACTGAATTAGACTGAAATTGATTTCAAAGAACATAATTAATTTATGATTAATTGGAGCAACAGCATGAAATGCTTGTAGAAATTCTTCTACCTCATATGTCTTCACTTAGACACTGTGTTCAGGTGGTTATTTACTGCTGATCCTTTCTCCTGTTCATTCTGTCGTATTAATGCAGGCCTTGAAGGGGAATTACTGATATTATACCGCAAATAAATTTAAATTAATATGAAGGAACTTAAAGTGTAATGAACTTTGAAATGAAAGGAACAAATCATGTATGTTTGAAGCAACTAAATAGCAAGTTCGCAATATGTGCATTGTTGAAACTAAAAGGTGATGTCTTTGACAAGTAAATAAGACTCGAGTACTGACTAAAGGACATCTGCTGAACCCACAGTGGAAATTATCTGAAACAATAGAGAAAACATAGTCAAATTCTATAGTAAACAAAAGAAAATAAGTTTTAAAAAATCCTTTCCACCTTTCTGTTTCATCTCTCAGGGTCCCCCCGGAACCCCTGGACCCCCTGGTCCTCCTGGTCCACCTGGCCCTGGCATTGACATGTCCGCCTTCGCTGGTCTGGGTCAAACTGAGAAGTCCCCCGATCCTCTCAGGTACATGAGGGCTGACCAGGCTGCAGGAAATCTCCGTCAGCATGATGCTGAGGTCGACGCCACTCTCAAGTCTCTCAACAACCAGATTGAAAACATCCGCAGCCCAGAGGGTTCCAAGAAGAATCCTGCTCGCACCTGCAGAGATCTGAAGCTCTGCCATCCTGACTGGAAGAGCGGTGAGTGGCACCGAGCAGAATTGGTTGTATTGGGATGAGATGATGAAAGAGAGAGCAGCTAGGCTGGGACCTCGAGTTTAGCAAAGTAAAGATTTGAGTCACATGTAGTTCATTCTGCCACTGAAGATTTGCTTTGAACTGATTTTTCTTTTCTTTTTTTTTCTGTCTGTAGGTGAGTACTGGATTGATCCCAATCAAGGCTGCACTGTAGATGCAATCAAGGTCTTCTGCAACATGGAGACAGGGGAGTCCTGTGTCTACCCCAAACCCAATAACATTCCTCGCAAGAACTGGTGGACCAGCAAGAGCAGGGACCGCAAACATGTCTGGTTCGGCGAGACAATGAATGGAGGATTCCATGTAAGTTGTACTATCAGTTTAGTTTTTACAGCCCCGACTGTCTTATCAGTTGTAGGGTTTGATTTATTTATTTATTTATTTATTTTGTTTGTTTTTGGGAGGGGGGGGTGTATTCTTTTCAGTGAAACTTTCTCGAACGAGTGTGATTCTGCACAAAAATACATAAGGGATGGTAATTTTGTAATAGAGATAGGGGAAAAGGTTTTTTTTAGTATCACAAAAATTCTAATGACAAATGGCATTTGACAGATGTCAGTTTCAGCGCAAAAATAACCACGTTGTAAAAGTTTACTGTATAATCACGTTCTCTTCATTTACAGATACTGATACTGATGGCATAGTTAGTAGTTTTCTTACTTCAAGAGGATTTTACCTTTCATAAAAATGTAAAACAAAAAAAGGGGGGCCAAATGCTTTTTTTTTTTTTTTTTTTTTTAATTAAGAAAATTAAAGAAAAGTCTCTCTTTTAAATGCTGTAAGATCTGTAAAATCTCCTGTTTGTAGCACAAAATTGTGTTCTGTGGTTTATAGTTAAGAAGTACGTTGGAATTGTCAAACTTTCCAAACTTGTGATAGAATGATTGATTGTTACTCCGACTCTCCATCCACCCAACGCAGTTCAGCTATGGTGATGACAGTCTGGCACCCAACACTGCTGCCATTCAGATGACTTTCCTGAGACTGCTGTCCACTGAGGCCTCTCAAAACCTCACCTACCACTGTAAGAACAGCGTGGCCTACATGGAGGCCTCAACGGGCAACCTGAAGAAGGCCGTGCTGCTGCAGGGCTCCAATGATGTGGAGATCAGAGCCGAGGGCAACAGCCGTTTTACTTACAGCGTCATGGAAGACGGCTGCACGGTGAGTTAAACGCTGGCTCTTTGGTTTCTGACATTCACTTACCAAAATGGTCTTAAATCTCTGCAGTTTTGGAGAAGCCGTGGGTCATTTGACAGCTTCTGTGTTATTTCCCTGTGCGCAGAGACACACAGGACAGTGGGGTAAGACAGTGATCGAATACAGGTCGCAGAAGACCTCCCGTCTGCCCATCGTGGACATTGCCCCCATGGACATCGGTGGAGCTGACCAGGAGTTTGGAGTTGATGTCGGGCCAGTCTGCTTCTTGTAGAGAACGAGGGATCGAAAAGAAGAGAAAGAAGTGGAAATTTGAAAACAATACAAAATGAAAGAGGAGCATGCTTCAGAAAAAGGAGAGAAAGAGAGAAAAAGAAAAATCTAGACACTTTTTTAAATGGGACTTTTTTCTAAGTAAAAAGTGCTTTTCCAAGTCGAACTCCATTGGATATCTGCACTGAATGGCACCGGCATCTGTCATTTGTGATTCATCCAGCATTGCCTCCAGTCAGCTCTCCCTCCCCCCTCCCTCCATGGACACCTTCCATTCCTTATTCCTCCACTTCACTCTTTGTGAATAGAACCCCCCCACCCCCCACCTCCCTCCTACCCTATATCTATGAACCAAAAGGAGGAAGTATGAGGAGAGTACAGGAACATACCAGGGAACAAAAGAGAGAGAACGATACGTGGGTGTTATTTATTTATTGTTTAGGTTTGGGTCCCAGGTGTGGTAAGACTGAGTTTGTTTAAAAGTAATAAAAAGCCCGCTTACAGATATTAAATAGAGAAAAAAAAACGCTCATCCACCAACTTCCTCTCTTACTTCCTCCTCTTTTCTAATCAGCCCCACCCTCATGTATCATATCCACTAAAGAATACATATCTCTATGAAACCAAAAATCTATAATGTAGAGAGTGCAGGTGTTCCTATTTCTACCACCACAGTGTGTATCAAAAATTACTGTGTATTATAATAAAGTCAATGGTGCTATTGTTGTTAAACAGCTTGTATTTTTTAACAACCAGATACTCACGTGTAGTGACTTGTATATATGTATATGTGTGTATACATATATATACAGTTTTCAGAGAGAGCATTTGATCCTGGGATTTTGGATTTCAGGGTAATAAAAGTTCCTGCTTCTCCCCCTTTTTGCTTCAAAACCCCCTTACACAAATAAATAAGGCAAATGTAAACAACTTTTTTTCCTTTTCTTAAGATTTGTTTTTAGTATTTTAAAGCTACCTCACACTAAAAAGAAAAAAAAAAGCATATTCACACAATGAACTAAAGCCTTTCCCCGTGAATCTTTGTTTACACACGTTATTTTTGATCACTATGACCAGTATGTTTGGTCATGGAAGCCCGGTCTGATGCCCCCCCCCCCCCGTTTGCTGTGACCCCAACCCCTCTCCTACCCCACCCTTTAGTCCCCTCACGCAGCGCACACCCTCTGCCTCAACACACACTCGTGCGCGCACACACACACACACACAACAGAAGTGATATCAGGTGCTCCGATTCCACAGTGAGCGCAGAGGGTTCATCCGTGTGAGGTTGTGTATATTTTTATTACTATTAATAGTATTATTATTATTAATAATAATAATAATAGCATTATTATTTTGATCTTGACTTGTTTTTGTTACGTCTTAATTAATGTAAATTGGAAATAAAAGACAAAACCAGGTAACAGACTGACATTGCTTTTTATTCATATCCTGCTTCGTCTTCCCTCCAATCATGAAATATCTGGGACAGTGGGTTTTTAATTTTGCTTAGAAACAGTCTCACTTAAACATTTAGCTGTGCCTTGCTGCTACTTTATTTTTCAGTTCTGATTTTAGGCAAAGGAAGAGGAACGATGGATGCCGATTCTGCGTTGGTGATGAGGAAAAACAAATCTGAGTTGAAAGAGGAGGAAGTGGAGGTTCTAGCTGTATGTACTTACAGGAGAAAGATCCAGCCCCAATTATTCTTGTTGATGCACAATTAAGAAACGATGAAGAACACTGCCAGCCATGACGAGCTCATTCTGTGAACTGATGTCTACCTGTACTTCTATCGCTTACAATCATATTTTTGCCTTTTTAAAGCTAAGATAGCGATAAAATCAGAAGCAAAAACAGATTTGTTTTTGCTTGTTTTTTTGGGGTGAGGGGTAAATATGTGCTTTCTTTTTCCAAAAGGACTTTTCAATAGTTTATTATTTAATGTGCTAATTTCTGACATAAGCCTTGTTTGAATCATTTTTGGCAGGCAAACAGGAAGACAAATAAATTATTGAGACAGAAATACATCACTAATAAAGGAAATATCCACAGGAACAAAAATAAATAAATAAATAAATAAAAATCCACAGCTGATATGATTGCTTTTTGAGTTTTGGGTTGCTGTTACCAAGAAAAATAAGATTCCATATTCGATTCATGGGAGAGATCCGTTTGAGGACAACTGAGCTCTGGCACATCAACATGAAACAGGCAAACAGTCAGAAAATATTCATATCACATAAATTTACACCAACAATGCATTACAAGTTTATCCACACAATTTTGTTCTGAAAATATTTTTTACCGACTTGGACTGTAACGAATATCCACTGATTCTAACTCACAGCATGTGGACAACACACCACATTTAGTACGTTATAGTGCACAGAAAACTGACCTATTCTACGCTCTGATTCGCTCTTGTCACAAACCATTTGAACAATAATATGGAATACAATTGTATTCGTAAAGGTTTGTACACGAATTCTTCTTCTTTCTTAAGCATAAATCAAAGCTGTGTTTGCAGCTCTGTAATGCTGTTTACTTTTTTTTTTTCTTCAACTTTTAAGGGGAGTGATGAAAGAATGGACTGCAACGTGTATGATAATTCATCTAAAAGAAAACATTCATAAC